>VDFB02326479.1:0-24498 GCA_007258455.2 Sequoia sempervirens
TCTCTCTTTTGTGTGGTTTGTGCTTATCATTTTCATTATGTTATTTGTCAAATTGGTTCATGCAATGCTCTGATACATTATTCATTGTTACAATCTATCTAAAATATTTCACAAAAGTGGATGTTCATATTTAAGATCATTATATTGTTGATACTCAATGTTATATGATCAATTAGTGCAGTTACTACAATAGAATCAAACAATTCAAACACATATTTAATGTGTTCAATGAGTTGTTCTTGATAAAGTTGTAATCATTTAAATGCATTGTTTGAGTTCAGTTTCAATTTTTTTTTTGTTAAAGATCATTGAAGAAAAGTGGTATTTGTCTCAAGGTCTCCTTTTTGTTTTATACATCAAGGTTAAAATTTTAAATTTATATTACTCTGATTCACCCCCCCTCTTAGAGTAATTCATCTTCCAACAAATTCATAACTAAATTTAATTCAAAATGTGGACCATCTATGGCCTTCTATAAACTTCTCGAAGATGCCATTCCCATAAATGATAAATTAAAAGTTAAGTTATGACCTACACCAAAATGACATGAAAATATCTTTCTAAGATGCCATATTTGCATAAATCTCTCAAAGAAATTTTTAAACTAATTTTAAACACTCAAACAAATACATATATATGAATATACTTCACTTATAAATTCTTGGAATATATCAATCCATCACAATTAAAATCTTAGACATCATGCATAATATTTTTGATGTATTCACAAAGCTACCTAGGGTGTCATAAGACTTGAGTAGGTGAATACCAATATGCATATATCTAATGGTGGGGTAAATGGAGGAGGATTAGGAGTGAGTTCATATATATCTATTACTTATTTTTCAATCCAATATATTGGTTGGAGAGGTTGAATTTGAATAGAAGAAGTGAATATAAGGTCTATTAAAATATGACTCGCCATGTTCTCCATTCTTAGGATTTTGGAGTATACCAAAATATCCAACCTATATTTCATTGTTGATCTCAGCCAATCTTTGCTTCACCTTCCAAATCATCCACACAATCCTCCCTGAAATATTCAATATGTGAAACATAATTATGAGGAAGATACAAATAATCCTTGACATAGCTTTTTGTATCAAAGGATAATATGGTTCTATAATTTTAAACTATTTCCAATTTTGAAATCAAAATACAATCAATTATCTATTTAATCTCAATAATCATAATTTTAAGGCAAACATAAATTACTGAATCTTTTTAAGGTCTCTCATTAGATTCTACTTACTCTAACATAAATTTAAAAAACAACATTAAAATCCACATAACAAATTTCAAAGACATAGTATTATTACAATATTATTCAAAAATCTAATTGCAATGAACATGTTATAGTAATAAATATTCAAATTTGAAATCTATGAAAATATATAATCAAATGATCCTTAGTTTGCATATATCATTTGTGATGAGAATGTTGAATATTATAATTTTTTAGGCCAATATTTAGGCACTAATTCACCATTGTTAAAATGATCCTTAGTTTATTCATTGGTTTTTTAAGGATTATAATTTTTTACAATTTCTATTAAACCAAACTAAAAATAATGGTATAGATTAAGATTCTTGTCTTTATCCTACATTTGGGTTGTGTTTGATTAGATTTACTATCATATTTAGAAGTTGTATTTTGTTATATATATTTTTTAACATATATAAAATGTATGGTTGGATTAGTGAGATGTTTATAAAAATTATACAATATGATGTCAAATTTTATTAGATTGATTCTTAATAAATAAGGAATAATGATTAAATTTATAGTTTTATCCAATCTATAAGTATAAATAGTTTGATGGTAGAAACTTTATACATATAAAAATAAGATAAATGTGTGATTATTTTGCTTTCCAATTTATAAATTTTTGATGTGCTTGGCTATATAATTGAGATTATTCACTCACAATGTAATGATAAAATTCATCCTCATATGGAGGATTTTATATTATCTTCCATTAAATTCATCCTCTTTATGAGATTCTTATGGAATATTGATATTCTAGTGTGAATTCTTAATTTTAGACATACTTAACTAGATAAATTTATGTTCAATGAAGGTAATAGAACTTTTTTTTCACTTACATAATCCTATCTTGAAGTTCATTTATGTTAACAACTATTAAATTAGATTTTTTATCCCCAATTATTTTCAAACAATTTTACACTAATCTTTGTTTTTAGATTACTCCTCCCTGATCTAGCTATGCAATTTTATTATTCTTTCTTTCATTGTTTCATTTAAAATTTTAACCATTTAAGGATGCTATGTTATAGATTATAGTTGTCTTCCAATTCTTTACAAATTGTTCAACCCTCCCATGGTCTAAATAATTTTACATTACAACCATGTCTAAAATACATTAAATACCCAACCTCTTCCCCTATTTAACACACTCATAAACCTTGTTAATAATATCATTCAAAGAGGTGGAACAACCAATCTTAGAGGGATCCTCATCCATGGTTTTTTTAATCTTTGTTCTTGACACTGAGATCTACCACATGTTTAGGTGGTTATCAATAGAATTAATTATTTTAGCAAACATAGGAGAGACAAGGGACCCATCAATCTAGGCTCTAGTACTATTCTAGAAATAGTAGAACTAGAAGCTAGAATCCTAATAATGATAGCCTTTGGATAATACACAAGTTTTCCTTTTGAAGGGATTGGGGAACACTTATTGGATGGGTTTTATTTACCCTTCACCACAATTTGATTAGGATTAAGAATTGAAATAATAAAATTCTCAAATTGGTATAAGAAAAAAATAAGCCCTTGGTAGAGGGGAGCTCATTTTTTTCCCATGTGCAACTCTAATAATAGAGAACTTAAATTACACGAGTAAATGAAAAGGGATGCTAACAAGTCACATGCATCTAAGATTATTTATAAGATAAAAGTGATAGGATAAACAACATTTATAGTTTCCTTCTAGGATGAAATAAATAATCAAGTAGAAACATTTATATACTTGTGAGGAAATCATCTATATGTTCCTTCCTCTTGTATTTACTTTCTTTATGAGACTTCAAGCCCTTCATGGATAAACCACTTGTAGTAGCAATACCTTCCTCAATGGCTTTAAAGGTTAACCTTCTTACTTTTTAACCAAAATTTTAATAACATTCAATTTTGTGTAATTTATGGAGCACTATTATCATTTTAATTCAAAATAATGTAAGAAATTTATATAAATTTAAAAATTAAAAAATCCTAAAATAATAGTTTTAAATTAATTGAAAACATGGTTGGACCCCTCTAATTTTGTGGAACTATTTCTTAAAAGCTATTTTAGTTGAATTTTATATAATAGGCAAAGGAAGCCACATATGGCATTAAGACCTTCCTTAATGGTCTTTACTAGGAAATTTTTAATTTCATTCATAGGTCTTGAGGTATTTTAAACAAAAGTTGTGTTTGGAAAAAGGTATTGGGACAAACTCCCAAAAAAATTAATGTTATATGTTTATGCTATTAACACATGAAATTTTGGGCCTTAAAATAGCCACATCATCCCCATATTTTAATACAAATGAGACATTGAGGCTTTATGTCACTTATAATAGATCTACTATTCTTAAATTATTTGATATAGCTCCATTTAGATCAATCCATATATCCTAATTTCTATCAAATCATAGGGTGTCAATTTCAATAATTACACAATGAAGCACATACGATTTTTCATTTGCTAGCAGAGGGTTATCTTATTATGCCATTAAAATAAAATATAGGTCCTCAATACTTTTCATCTTTATTTTCCATCATTACATTGAACCTTATAAGGGACATCTTTATTGGTAATCATCTAATGCATAAAGATAAATAATGTCAAAATTAAGCCCTTAATTTTATAAATAACTTAAAATAATTTATAACATGGGTAAACACTAGAGTCAGTTGCATAATCTATCATATACTTATCAATCAAATTTCATATCATGTCTATCATTCTAATGACTAGCTTCCAAATAAAAGCATCCTTCTAAATAAATTAAAGTGCTCAATTATGGTTACATGTTACCAATTTTACTTCTTGTAAAAAAATATAATCAATAGAATGATAAGATCTTCTAAACATACAATCAATAGCTCTATTGCTATGAGATTCTTTACCTTTTACATTTAAACTATTAAAATTCATAATTAACCATGGAAACACTTAATATTGTCTATTAATAAAAATATAAATCCTTAATTTCCTTCCTCTTTTGGGAGACTTGGATCTACAACCAATTATGTGCATCATTCCATCTTTCATCAATGATTTGGAACATCATGGATTGATCATTGTGCATCATTATACAAAGCTCGTCCATTATATCTAGTTGTAGAATTTGTATAGGCAACTTTTTCAATTTAAAAAAATGTAAGGATTGATTTATTTTACTATAATATCCAAGAAATTTATAAAAAATAAGAGTAATAAAATAATTATTAATATTATCTAAATGAGTAAACATAACCATATTTTCATATGGAGGATTTTATATTATCTATAAGATTTGAGGTAATAGAAAAAATATGTACAAAGATTAAATCTTCATTTTCTCCTATTCTTTCATTATTTCTTTCTTTTTGTACTAGGGTTAAATCTTCATCTAGGTTTGTTGTGTACTTATAAGAAACCTTTGTTCCTTAGTATCATGTTCTTGTGCATTGTATGGTAACTTTTACAATAAATATTATGTGCATGTGTCCCTTCCTCCTATCAAATTTTCTTTATGGATATGAAGAATTTTATTTCTAATTTTTTGGTTTCCTCCTTATCAAAATATTGCTTCAATAATTTAGAAATTATATTTACAAGCTTATCATCTCTCTCAGTTTCTTCTCTTATTTGTACCTTCAATAATGACTAAATTGATTTTACATGACCACCAATGTTAAGTAATGTTGCTTTAATATTATTACTAGTTCTAGGAAATAAATTTTAGATGCAACCTTTATCAATATTTTTTAAGTCTTTAATGGCACATTTTGTGCTCTAGAGTGCACACTTGTAAATTTAAATTTTAGAACTGTTTTTAATTATGTTTTGTGTGCAATCTAGTAATTTGAATGTTTTGATTATTAAAAACTATGATATATTTTGAATGTTTTTTTGTTAATGGTATGAAAATATTATTGATGGTTCGATGAATTATTTGAATTTTTATATACATATCATGTGCACACTTGTAAATTTACTTAGAACTGTTTTAGATTTTTATTCCCTAGATCTAGATATATTATTTACCAAGGTCTCATTGCTCCTTTAGGTGTACATACATATATATAACATGGAAAATGCATATGTTCCACCTCCAAAATCTTTGTTTATAAATACTACTAGCGAGATTAAGAAATTGAGAGACTCATTAGCTGGTGGTGCAAATACAGGGATATATTCAGAAGTTTGCATGTCAATATAACAGAGCCTAGAAAAACTAAGAGATGAACTTGGACATACTAGTGCATATTCCCCTGATAGAGTAGCTGCTATTCTTTCCTGTATGAAGGAAGAATACATGATGAGGTTCCCCTTAAACAAATACATGATACTATGACCAAAGAAATCATTAAAAACACTTGTTTTCCATTATATCAAAATAGACGTAAGGTGAAGGGATATTAGGTCACTAGATGTGTGAATCATGCTATGGCCCCATCAATCTACCCGCGATTTTTTGCAGCACATAGTCAATATCCAAACAATGACCAGATTCCATTATATTTTGTTCAATAGTTGTATGTTGAGGTCCATTTGGGCCTTAAAGTCAACTACCTGGACATTCCACCATATGTTGGTCAAGGGTGTGGTAGGATTGTTGATAGGCCCAAATATATCATCGAGTAGATAGACTAGTCCCAATGTTTAGGGTATTGGTTAGTGAGAGGTCTCCTACTCTCACCCCAACTCTGGACCCTATAGCAGATGAGGTTGTTGTTGCTTCCCAAAAGGAATAAATTGGCATTGTAGCTGCCACCACTAGGATATCTACTGATAGTGTAGGTCAATGTTTGATGTATATAAATTATGGGTGATCAATGCCATTTGCAGCATAATGGACCACCATGGATCCTTATACAATGGCAGGCATCCCGACTGCCACATAGCTTGATGGACTTACAAGAGATATGGAATGTAGGACTCTACATTGTTTGGTTGAGGAACTCTTGGAGGCATATGCCTTCATTGCATTAGACTATGGGATCAGTATAGAGTAGGTCAAAGATCGTTTGGTAGTTGGAGTTCATTGACATCGAGGATCCCATCACTCTCAGCCCAACACTAGTGCACGTCCAAGCCTACCTATAGATCATTCGACTACTACACAAACTATGGATTTTACTAAGATGTTGTTTGGTTTCAGTTCGTCATCGTCGATGCCATCTCACTTGCATGGTTCTCTTCACTCATCATTTATGGCATGACATGGGACATACAAGATGGATATAGATGTTGACTCGTCGCTTGACCATTTGGTTGATATGGTGGAGATGACTATTACAGAGGACTCAGGTCATCCAATATCAAATGATGCGCATGTATGGGTGCATGTGCATGTTTCAATTATTTTTTTAATTATTTTTAAATTTTAGTTTTAATAACTAGATATGCATGTACTAATATATATGTATATATATTGTAAGTGGACATACCTTATGTCACTCCTAGCCTTGGTCCAGATTGTGTACATCGACGTGACTCTATGGTTGATTCTACTGCCAGTGGACATGTGAGTTTTAAATTTTTATATATACACATGTATATGTACACATGCATATGTATGCATAGATCTAGATAGATATTTAAAAATACAAGTACATTCTTAAAAATAATTTTCATAAAATTTATTTAATATTATATGTATTTAACACATTTTTTACACAATTTTATCTACAGGGCTCAACAAATCCATCAAAGCAAGGTTCTCATTCAGATGGTTGTTCAACTAGGATTCAACATTCATATTAGGCCCTGCACTAGATTTATGATCTTTACTACATGTATTTACTTTTATGATGATCTCTAGTATTCGACATTTGATGATCTCTAACTTTCATTTGCTTATATGATATACATACATTTGCTTATTTGATGACCTCTTTGCTTATAACATGTTTATGTTTATACATTGAATCTATTTACATGTGTGAATGTGTTTGCTTATGTTTAAATGTTTATATGAGATACATACATTTATTTATATGATATACATTTGATCTCTAACATGTACATTTGCTTATTTGATGACCTCTTTGCTTATAACATGTTATGTTTATACATTGAATCTATTTACATGTATGTATGTGTTTGCTTTTGTTTACATGTTTATATGATATGCATACATTTGCTTATATTTAATATACATACATTTGCTTATTTCATGATCTCTAACTTACATTTGCTTATATGATATACATTTGATCTCTAGTAGAATTTTAGAAGACTTTCATTTTAGCCAAAAATCAATAATGCACATTGAAATAAGTTTTGTTGACATTGAACCCACAAACAAAGAGCATCAAAATGGCCCCAAATGCTATTATAGAATCCCCTAGATTTGTGAAACTTTATGTTATTTCATTTGATCACAACATCCCATTTGATCCTATATTATCAAAGATAAGGAAATGAATGCCACTTTATAATTAAGCTCATTCATGTTGAGGGATTAGAACAAAATATAATTATAAAGAAGAGGTAGGAACATTCCTTTTATAATTATATCATCATTCAAACAATTTCCCTCTAAGTTCTAAAATTTTATGTTAAATTATTTCATAAATAATCTCTTAATCTACACCATTATTTAACATGATCATGCTTTCGTACAACTAGATATAAAATTATATATTTTTAAAGAAATTCAATGCATAATTTGCTAGTTTCAACTTAGGATAGGAAAATTTTATTCTTTGAAACATTAAGAAAATTCAATTTAAATTATACCTCTATGTGCTCATTTCATTGTTCTAACCTCTCTTCATCTCCTACAAATGAAAATATCTCAACTATTGATTTAGAACCATCAAGGTGTGTTTTGGTTAACTAGAATGACCATGGGAATTCTCCTCTACTATATATTGGGTTGTTCCCTTACCCTGCAATGAGCATAACTTATCTAAGAGACACTTTATTAAGCACTATGTTATCTCATTGGTTGAGATAATATGGCGCCTTTGGTATCAAGCTTGACGAATATTATCTTTTTGAAAAGGAACAAAATTCTAAAATTACTCTATGTTGCATACCTATACATTAAATAACAACAAACTCCACAATGAAATAACTTGTTTTATTACCACTTGATTCATTTAAACTAGGATCTAGTTAATCCATACACTAGAATGCATTTTAATTTTAATTTTTTTCCATATGCATATAAATACAAGATTATTTTTCATTATTCCATATCAAATTGCAAGATTAATTCACATTTATATCACTTGGAGCGAAGATTTTGGAGAAGATATTTTTACACATTTATCAAGGAGGCAAGTATTGGAGAAGACAACTTTTCATTTTTATCAATCAAGGAAAAGTTTGGAGGATAATTTAACTAAGTTGGTAGAGGATTTGTTTTGAGTCATCTTTAACTAGAAGAAGAAAATGGGACAACAAAGAAAAAAAAATACGTCTCAACGAAAATTATCAAAGGAAGAAGAATAAAAGAGGCGTGAACAAAAATTGAAAAATTATCATTTACAGAAACAAGGTACATGCTTGTTTCTTCTCTCTCTCTCTCTCTCTCTCAAGTGTGTGTTTAGGACTTTTATTAACACCTCAATTTGTTTTCCTTGTAAATATATTTCCAATTATGAAAACCATGTTAGATTTCACTTGGAAACTTTAATACTAAAAAATAGTCATCTTGCATAGACATTACGTAAATTCCTTATCATCTATTTCCAATTTCTTTTGTTCCATGGAATTCTTAAGTTCAAGAATCTTTGATTTTATTTGTTTCAACTCCACTTAAATAGCTCATAGTCTCTTACTTTCTTTACTTGCATGTAAATTCAAACACCAAGCAAAAAATTCTCAAGCTGAAGTCAAGCCAAATCTATATATTGGATCAACTGAATATGCTAAAGAACACATGGACCTTGAAGATAGGGAGGAGACCCAAGTTCAAAAAATGCTTGTTGGAGAGGGGTCAAGATCACTTCCTTCTACTGGTATGGATGAGCATATATAAAACTAGCTGAAACTTCTCTCACTTATAGCATCACATGTCTTATCACTTTGTTTGCTTTCATACATAAACTTCACTTATATAGCATCATCTCTCACTTTTTTTGAAAAATATTTTGTGACATGTAGAATGGGCTCAACAAGCAAGAAGTTCTCATGCTGAAGTCGAGCCAACTTTAGATCATAGATCAAATGAATCCACTGAAGAACACATGGACCTTGAAGATAGAGAGGAGGCCCAAGTTCAAACAATGCATGTTGGAGAGGAGTCAAGATCACTTCTTTCTACTGGTGTGGATGAGAATATAAAACTAGTTGAAAAGGTGAGGAAAAAAAATTCTTATAGAAATTTAGATCATTTACTTGAAATGGATATGGAGAAATTGGAATGTTATGCTGACGAACCTACAAATAAGAGAAAGAGGTCAATGACTAAATCTGTAAATGGAATAATCAAAGATCATTTCAATCATCTTGAAACACTTGAAAACTCAATTGTTATCATGTTTACTTCTTCATAATGAGCTGAAAGAGTCATTCCAATTGTTGGGTGTACATTCAACATCAAATAAGAAGAAACACATGGCATTACAAAAGGATATTGTTCAAAATGTTAAAAAGGGTTTAGATTCAATTGGGAAATGATCTCGATCAGTGGATAAGGCCACTACAAGAAGGGTCATATTGACATCTATTATAAACCAAGATATAGCAAGAAACAGAAAAATGTTTGCACTTTCGACTAAAATTGGTTATAGTAGAACCACACTAATAAAATATGAGAAAAAGAGAAAACTTTTGGATGAGAGTTCAAAAGGAACTTGGGAAATTATGTGTAGAGCTCCCCATTCTGATAGAAATGAAGATGTTGTTAGGAACTTGATCTCAAGTTTTTGGCATGATCATAATCGTCCATCATCAAATACTAGAGATGTTATGAGGCACAAGATTGGGCCTGGTATTTATGAAAATCATTTCAAACATTCTCTATACATAACACAACTTGAGATGGATATGAAATTTTGTAATATATATCCTCATATAAAGATTGGGCAGACAATGTTTGAAAGGTTAAAGCCATATTATGTGAAGATAAACGAGGCTTTTGAAACTTCTTGTTGTCATTATCATATTGAATTTGATCTCTACTATTAGATGTTTCGAAATAGGTGAAGAAATTTGTGGTTTTCAAAATGCACCTCCTAAATAGGCAAATTTTTTAATAAAGGCTATGTTATGTGATCATGAAAATGGACCTCAAATAAAATGTATAAAAGGAATTTGTGAAATATGTGGAAATTTGGCTAAATTTCCTTCAAGAAATGAGGAAACTGACCTAACAAAGACAGTAAATTGCAAAAGGTAAGTATTTTTTTTAGAGAGTTTATTTATATTAATTTGATTAGATTGTTGTTTGAATTCTCTAATGTAATGTTTTATTGATTGTGTGGTTTATTACTTATTCACATATTTTACTCACACAAGTACAAGTATGTAAAGTTTCAAACAAATTTTGGGAAAGAATCCACAAGGTTGAACTATGTAGAAGAGGAGATTCCTATTGAAAAAATTATGGAAGATTTTTTAAAATTGATACAACCATACATACAACATTCTTTTTTTGCTAAGTGGCAAGCACAAAAAATCCAAACATTGAGAGAAAATTTCCCACTTGGAACAGTTCTATCAATAGTTGACTTTGCAGAAAATTACTCCTTTGTACATCAAAAGGAGATTCAATCAGAATATTACTTTTCAAAGGAGATCACTATTATGGTTCATGTGTGTTATCGACATGCACAATTAGAATTGGATGGTGTTGAGAGTACAGATGAAGAACAAGCCATTAAGAAAGAATATCACTTTTATATTTTTGACCAACTAGGATTAAAAAAAGAAAAAAAAAATTCATGAAGTTTTGACCAAGTTAAGGTGGTCAGACATACAGTTTTTTATATTTTAAAAGTTGTAATAAAAATTCATAATTAATTATTTACTTGGAAAAAATTTACAAAAGAAATATGTGTCACATCAGGACAGCAAGGTCCTCTACTTATATCTAAAATCTCACTTAACAAAATATTATCATTTTATTATGGTTGGGGTGAATTGATGGACACCTACTTCTTATTTTTTTTCCTAAAATTTAAAGAAATATCGCATTGAAATTTCAAATTTTCACCAAATAGATTTTGTTTTAAAAAGTAAAACCTAGTAGTTTAGAAACTATATTCAATTTCCCATAGATTCTATTCTTACGTGTTTTTGAAATAATATAGATAACTTATTCAAATTTTTATGTCAAGTTGCCTAACTCTGATTTTTTTGAATTTTCATTGCTACTTAAGGGCCTACTTGGCCCATCATGATCCTGGACATACCCCTAAGCCTCAAGGGTTCATGATGAGCATGCCTACCTATCCCCTTGTGGGAAATCAAAGGCTTCGTAGTTCGCCCCACAATGCTAGAGGGATTTCAATCTTTCCTCTTGTATGAGATTTATTATCTCACCTTAACCCATGACTGTTAATTAAGCGTAAATCATCACTTAGTTAATTATAATATAATAATAATAACTTTGTAATCAAGTGTTGGGTCCGTACCAAACATTGCTAAGCATTAGTGTACAAACATTCACAATATTCACAAGGGGCATATCATACCATAATCCCAAAGATCATTCACAACATCTAATTCACAAGAATACCTTCATATACACAAGTTGACTAGTTTGTACACATAACAAGTGCAACAATGACTGGATCATACACAGTTCACAAGTATAATAGTGACTGGATCATACATAGATCACAAGTATAATAGTGATTGGATCATACACAGATCACAAGTATAATGGTGATTAGCTCATATGTACATCACAAGTACCACAATTATTATCTCATTCTCATTTCACAATTATATTAGTGATTGGCTCCAACATATATCGCAAATTCACAGTGACAAGCTCCATCCTACATCACATAAAACAATGACGAGCTCCACCATACATCACATAACATAATAACAATGTCTGACTAACACATCACAATGGCTAACAGATGTCCATAATTCATCCTAGATAGAAAGAATATCGGTGCATTGCACACTACACCATAGGTCATATCCTTCCACTGGTCTTCTGCACCATTGGACAAATGGAAGAGGATTCGGTGCATTCCATACTACATCGTGGGTTCGTCCTCAACCTCACAAGGATAAATATATAGTTTGACAACTGGGAGGGGATTTGATGCATCCAATACTACATTGTGGGTTCATCCACCATCCCCAAGGGTTTCCCTAAGTAGTGAACCTACCAAACTTGGTGGATTCTGACTTCAATCGCTCCTGACATATACCACCTTGTGACCTTAGTGGTATTGTCAGCTATCTTCTTCTCAATCTCGGATAACACGTGGCATCGGTCACTTCTGTGCATACCAGTGACAACCAGTGAACCCTCTCAGTATGTGGTTAGCCTCAGATTACTGTTACCCACATAGATGGGTCCCTACCCGTGTAACCACTTTGGTTGTATCATAACCAGGGTACCCTACTACCTTCACCTCCGTGAACCAGGTAAATACTGATTAATCCCTAACAGTAGCCCAGACATTAATCATTGACACGGTCCAATGATTGTCTGTCACTACTCAAAAATACCAAAGGTTCACTCTTGGGCGAGTCATACATAACATGAATTGCAATCTTAATCAACAGATACACGGGTCTATACATAAACACATAGATATGGAGTTGAATTACACACACATACAAGATATGTGGAACCAACACGAGATGGACTTTACCCATCACATACATATAATCAAATACCCATGATAAAATAGTTAAATCCCTTACTTCATTTGGTTTAATAGAAACTTATTATGTATTAAATATAAGTTATTAAATTCCCTTAACTTGATCATACCCATTCGGTACCCATTCATCCTCAAACTGAAGCCTACTAAAGAGAGATCAAACCAATTTGGAACAACCCTGACATCTATGAGTTATTCCCTGTATACCCTCCCCCTACGAACTTGAAGTCATAGGGGCATCATTCGCCCAAGGACCACCTACGTTCCCGCTTCCAAACAAGTCAAAGTTACACGTCTAGTTCTCCTCATAAGATTTCTCTTAAGGAACCTACACTTGAACTTCCAACACAAAAAAACCCTTATACAATTAATAAATAAGGGTAATATGATTTTCCACCCAAGGGGAGTTAACTAAGCCTTAACACTAATAATAATTTTCTTTCCATACACATAGAAGTTCTACTCATCTTAAGATTATCTTACTCAAAATATACAAGTAGACTAGGTTTTGTCAAGAATATTGTTAACTCGGATATAACTCTCCAAACATGGAGATCCAACCATAACTAGGTACAAGGTTATTAGGCAATCTTGACTCATTCTAAACTTGAGACATCGATAAAGAGTATGTGTCTCTATAAGTAGCCAATATATCATTATATATGCATCAACTATGTTGAAAGCATAAACATGGGTCCAAGTGGGGTTTCCCACCCACAATATGGTTTTATAAATCAAGTATCATAATCGCGTAAAACATCCTTCTAGACCTCAACATACATACAACAATAATTACATACTTGATCTACCCAAGATCAATGTTCAAATTATACTAGAGACAAATGGGCCACACTATACCATGTATTTCATTATGACTATAAATGAGTTTACTCAAATAATTCATCAGAATGTTAAGACGACACGTTACTAAGAACAAAGTTCTCAAATAGCCTTCACATATAATGGTCCCTACTATCATACATCTATATATTTAGCTAGGTATTAAACTATCACCCATCATAGTAAACATATCCTGGACTATATTGCCTTATAAAGGAAAATCCTCCAAACCAAATCTATACACCATAGCTATGTAATGCATTATAGCCACTATAAAATAAGTTCAATATTGAAGTTTTGATACACATATTGCCACCACAATAGAATTTCCTAAATGGTCCATAATCACATGCATCTTGATATCTTCTCAATACAACTTCAAAACTTTTATTTTTAATAGACTTGTATAGAAATAACCACCATTGCACTGTTTTCAACTTTATAATCATTATATTTTTCTAGAGTATTCCCTTGCAAATCCATCTCATATCTGAGATTTAGGATCTATTCTATGAAAGTTTTAAGTTGATTTATGACACATTAGAGATATAAGTTTAATGAAACATTTAGTCACACTCAAGTGGATTATGAAACAACCCAACTTTATAACTTATCATTAATGTCCACCCATTTATCCGTTTGTTCAATATATTAAGTCTAAATGTGTGTAGCTATATGTGAATCGAAAGTATGTGTAAAGATGCACAATCATGCTTAAAGGTTACATGTGTTCTTGTGTAATATGAACCGTAACATATATAAACTATTGATTCCAATGAAACTTGGAATGATCACCCATGTCTTTTGTAAGTTAGTTTACTCAACTTACCTATTCATGGTCAAAATATTTCCTATATTTTTGTAAAAAAAGTAGACCCTCTTGCTTGAGTATGTTTCCTTAGGGAAATCTTGGTCAATACCCCCTTTTTCTTCCATCATTTTGTTGTCGAATTTGTTAGGGATGGTTTCAATAAAATTCAGGACATACACATATATATTTGATCAATATGAGTTAAGCACTTGCATAAAATGGCGACTAATGTTTGTTGGTTATCTCCTTTAGAACCACATGGAGAAAATGCAAGTTAAAAAACATAGACTTTGGTGATCGTTAAATATATAATCGTTTTATTCCAATGAAAAGACTGGGTCAATTGAAAGAAATTACTAGTTGATTATCAGATTAGACCCTAACTAACATTTTGAACCTTAAATCACTCTTATAACCCAAATTTGAAGGCGAAACCATGAGCACAAAAATTGGTAAACAACAAAGGAAAGTATCTATGTAATGATACCCTTTAAAACCATGCATCTCCTACCTAGCCCGAGCATGTAGTTATAGATATCTTTCTGAAACGAAATAAGCTTCAGTTTATTATTATTATTATTATTATTATTATTATTATATTTATTCTTACCAATTAAAGGTTAATACTTAGCAGCCAAACCTGTGTGAAGCTCCCAGACGAAGGTACTCAACTCCTGCCCACCTCTATCCTCTAAATCGCAGGTGTGGACTTCCAAATACTACTCTTGTTTACATTCCTCTGTGTCTATTCCTAGGTCTCTGCCTCTCCCCTTTAAGATACCATTTTGAAAAATACACTCGATTGTTTATGGGCTGCAGCCTCAAAATTACAAACGCCACTAGCGATGCAAATGTTGCTAGAAAATTTATCACTGTCAACACCGTAATGTGTCCCAATGTCACCATGAATGCAGCTCTTTTCTTGCCAACCAAAACCCATCCTCCTGCATCTCATCTTCTCTTATCCTCTTTCTCAACCTCTTATATGTTTAAAATGGTAGCTCGGAAGCTTTTCCAGCCTGGAACCATGTCACCCAGGCTTGAGCAGTGGTGGAGATAATTATCTCCAGATTTTCTATTTTTTTCCCTTCTTATCTAAAACACACATGCCAAGTTTGGAGAATTTTTAACAACTTATCTTTTTTTTTTCCAATAGTTAAAACATTTCCTTATCTCATTGTTGGATAGAGAGGTTATAAAAGGAAATTGAGGTGTGTGTTTGAGATATACAGGTTGAACTTTTTGTGACACAGGATGAACAAGAAGGGAGTTGAATGTACATCAGTTTGCGAGTATTGCTATGGATGCCAAGTTCTGGCAGTTGTTGTGTTGTTTCAGTCATTTGATTTTTGTTATTTGAATTTATGAGATTAAACAATAGTGAATTTATTGCTGGGTTTCACAACACCAATAAGAGAGACATACTTTTCACACTATATTCAAGTTTTATGCTATTTCTCCCCAAAACAGAGCATATAAGCTAAAATTTGAGATGGGCTATGAATCTCCTCTCTGCACACCATCCTTCATCCATAACTATGGATTTCTCGTCTCTCTCATCCCAGACGCCTCTACAACTTACTTCCCTTTCATTCTCGTGTGATTTGTCCTTCCAAACCAAAGCTTCCATATTTCACCTCCCTCCCTTGCTCGATTCTTCACCGTCGACCTCAGTTGCTCACCTCCTAAGGAAGAACGTCCCTCTCAGCTACCTGCGAATGTGGCTTTATGGAGGTTTCCTGTCCCTCTTTTTCTACACGTTATATCTTTTTTCCCGATATTGTGGTCTTCGAGCATTCAAAAGAATGGGCATCCATACCTTCACTTGACATTGGAGAAAAAATGACAGGGGTGCTATGCCTTATTAAATGCACCATCTACCATCCTCTTTTTTGTTTAACAACTGCACAAAAAGGCCATGTCGTAAACCATGCCTCATTAATTGGGCATTGACGGTGTTTGTTTACTCTCCAATATCCACTATGGCAACTGACGGGGATGTGACACTTTCTTTCTCTTACAAATGAAGAATTTCTACTCCTGTGCTTCTATAACCTTCTTCTTGCAAGATATATCTTGATTTTCCTCATAGGACAGTCACCTTGAAGGTTTGACTGTAACTTCAATCATTGGCCCGTCCTCCCGTCCTCTCAAAAACATGACTATCTTCTATGCTTACTGTCACTTTACCTTTGCTCTTAAATAACTGTCCTCAGATAGATGACTGACCCTTTGGTTTTAATGAGCTGCCAGCTAGGGTTAAAGACAGTGACTGCCTCATCCTTGGTGTCTAATCATTAGGAATTTTTGACTTACGCACAATCTCTATAATGCAATTGTTGTTTACCCTGGACTGACTCTTCATGACCCTAACTGCACCTTTAATTATCCCAAACACTGCCATTTAGGCCACTGTCCATTATTAACTGTAATACAGCAACTGCTATGTGTGAGGTATTCTACTTTTCTAACCTGACATCCGCCTTCTAGGTTATCTATGCAACTTCATTATGTCATTGCCACAAGGACATTGAGAATCCTCCATTGGTTTCACTTGCACCTGACTGTATTCTCTAAAGACTCTGTTCTCTCCCTTTTGTATAACCTTTTACCACTGTGATCTATAACAAAATGCATAAGAAGGTTAATATGACTGTCAAACCTCATTGGGACTGTCATAATGACAATAAAGGACTGACATATACTCCTTAAGGGCAGTGTATAAAGGTTATTCTCTGTCAATTTCATTGCTCAAGGTGACTGTCCATTTGAATGTCTTTGTGCTTTGACAACTTTCCTAGATGCCTCTATCATCTCCCTTCTTTATGAAACCCTTAACCATCAGCCATAGCTTGGTCTTCTTCATTGTGGCAGTACAATACAACAAGAGGTAGTGCACATGTTGCTGATTGTAACAAAACCATGTTATAACAGAGCCTTATCTTCCAATCAACAACCTCATGACTGTCATATGAAAACCTCTTCCATGATTCTGATTGTTTGCTCACCTTTTATTCATCATGCTGCTCCCTGCACTGTACCTTAACTTCACTCTAGTAGAGTTCATATACCCTACCCACCGTTAACGCAGTCACTATCATTTGTAGGTTATTCTTTGCAGTGTTCTTCATATTAGGTCTTAATAATGATCATCTTATCAAATGAAGATCTATCCTTTTATTGGCTGTGTACATATCATTGTCCTGTTTGATTAGACTTCAAGACCTCTGTATCCCTGTCATAGTAGATTTGCAAACCTAATGCTTCCAAAAATGCCTTTCAATGTCCTTCATCACTTGTTAATGCATGCTCAAACACCATATGAATGATTTTATTTTGCTTTTATATGCACGACTGGTAGGTTTTCACATGACTGTTCTATTCTCATATCCATGCCTTAAAAATATATGACACATTCCGTAGCTAAAAACATAACTACAATATTGGGTAGAATACACAGGACTAGGAACTCTCCATACACTTGCAACTACAGCACCGAAGAAAACCATCATGTTTCATGTGCAGGGCAATAGCGCTGCCTCCAAAAGGTGTAGGTTATGTACTCAATCCAGCCAGTTCTATTTGTAGGGATAAGTTTGCAACAGACATCACATTTGGATGGTGGAGCTCCTTGTAACAAACCTCATAGATTATGTTTTGACATGGAAAACTCATGTTCAGATATGGCCTGATGACATGCATGACAATGGAAACATACTTATAAGCCTAACCCAAGACAAAAACCCTTCTATTGCAGAGTTAATGATAATGACAGCGAATAGGAGGAATAAAATGATCTTGTAGAGCCATATACAAGTTTCATGAGACAAGAAGGGTAAATGATAACAGTTTATTATATGGACAGAGTTTTAAAGCTAAGTTGCTGGTTCGGGTACGCATTCAGATGCGGGTTCAAGTTCGGGTTCGGGTTCGAGTTCGGCAGTTCGGCAAAAAAAATTTCCTAGGGTACAGGTACAGCCGTACTATATATATATTATTAAATTATAAATTTATAAACATAATGATAATGCCATAGACTCATAAGCACGCTCAAAATTATAATCATATGATCATAATGCCATAGAATATTGAAACAATGAAATATGCCATACAGTAATACCTTATATAATTTGTAATCATATTCATAATTTTTTAGCTTGGAGGGAAAAAAATGGTGTTTTTGCTCTTTTGAGTTTGCAAAATGAGCCTCATTTGGTCAGCCAAGTCAATATAAAGCAATCTAGGCACTTTTTAGGGTTTTATTTTTTATTTTTAATTTGAATTTTTGCCTTTTCCTAGGTTGAATGGCGTGGGTCCGCCCGGGTTCTTCTAGGTTCTCCCCAGCTTTGGCCAGGGTTCTCCATTTTCCACCTGGGTTCTTTGTGGGTCCTTAACCTGGGTGGAAAATGGAGAACCCAGGCAAACCCAAAGAAGAACCGAACTAGAACCAGAACCCACACGTATTTTGGCCGGTTTGGGGGGCTAAAATGAAGAACCTAGTAACAGAGTTTTAAAGGCATCCAACCATTGGCTGTGAGAGGGTTTCAAAGACAACAAACCTGCATCCATTATCAACCCCACATGGTCTTAAAAAACCCTTACAAATTTTCCATTCATCCTTCTTCAATCTTCTGCAATACCTTAAAAACAAAGGAACTTTCTTTTTGCCTTTATTGGACTGTATTCCAATAAGAGCTCTAAGAAATAGACTTTCATGTTGATGAAGAATCATTCCTACATATGACTCGCAACTGCAATTCCATCCATGTCTGGCATATATACATAATAACATATATATATCATGTAATGGCATTGTACTTCAAGGAAAAATATCCTCAAGCAACGATACATTCTGCATATATCGCTCAAATGCTTCATCTTCAGCTTCAATCTTAGAATCAAAGTGTTCTTTCAATTTTGCAAACCTCTAGCTGTTTATTGCTGCAATACTTTCTCCAGTGTAAATGCTCAAATGCTTCTTTGCATATGGAGTGAACCATGTCTAACCATTCTCTCCAAGAACTCACATGCACCATGCTCACACCATAAAACAAATTTATGACTGTTATAAATGCTCATTACTGTTTTCATTACGTGACTCATGATGTGCAGAAGGCTTTTCAACAACAAAATGCATTCAGTATGATGATAATGATTGAATAAGGCTTCAATAGAGTGACAGAACTGGCTTTATTTCAAAGGTGAGTTCCACGTATACCTTTGCATGTTCTTGCATGAGACTGTAATCCTATTCTCCAGGGCTTCTTCAATAACTTCCATGAGTTTGAAGGCTTCCACGTTGTTTGTTGAGTTTCTCTAACCGCCACTGTAGCTTGTTGAAACTGTGAAAGATAGCTAACCCACCAAAACCCTACGACAAGATGACTTGGTCAAAACTCAAACTTCCAACGTGAGACTACCCTTCATATGCTCGTGCATTTTGAAAGCAATAAGGTTTTGATACTTGACAAAACAATATCCCTCGCCAATGTCAAGTAACTAGCAAACTAAGACTTCTTTTTGAATATGAATAAATGATATCCCTCAATGATAAACAAAACATCCTGGTAACTTTGTTTTTCCAAAACTTAAACCATTTTAAATTCCTGAAACAAGGCGACAAACTTTTAAGGTAGCATAATCAACTTGTTTAAAGGCTATTTTAACCAAGGGTAAAATAGGCCAACGGTAATACTTCATTAACATAATATACTTAGTTTAATTAATCTTTGGGAAATAAAATTTTCTAAATTGTTTAATACATCTAATAATTCTTCTTCAGCCTACACAAAACATATAGAGCTGAGTAAATTCAATTATGTTTGCACATGAATTTCTTAACAATAGAATACATGCTCCCAACATGTTATTCAAAGAGGGAGAGAAAAAAGGAATGCATGCATACCCATAAAATTCACCAACCTGATCATGGAGGCACCACACGTATGCAAGTTCATAAAAATTTATTACCAATAATGAACACCCTTTAGAGTGATAATAGTGATATGTAAGGCTAGGCCTTACACTAAAGCATTCGTATATCTATTGCTGATGAAGCTTAGATGAGCTATGTATGTATCTCTGTATTCAATCCATGGAAATTATGAAATTTGTTATGTTATATTGAGAATGAAATCAATACTTTGGAAAGATTGTAGCATTTCAATGGAATGAAATAAGAAAGTTGGAATATCTTTATGTCAAATGTGCACATTATCTTATTGTTGAAAAGAAAAAAAAATTATTGCAATGAGTATGAAACATAGTTTATTTACTTGATCTTAAAACTTGGAGAATTTTATTGCGTAGAACAATTTGCATGTTACAATCCCACATTAGATATGAATGGACTAAGACTAGGAAATAAACTGGTGAGAATGCACATATTATCAGGTTTACTGCAGACAAGCACAATAACATCTTGCAGTAAAAAAGAATTTTCTCTGACTGGAGGGCTTTGATTACAGATATGAGCACATTTAGCATGGAGAAAAACGCAGCTACAACGCCTGTCATTAAAAATGAACTAAATGCAGCTGCTTTTTTCTTTGTTCCTTGCTCTTCGGCACTGGTGATTATGGTGCAGATAGCCATCACTGACACAACTACCAACATACAAGCAACACGCTGCAAATGAGTAAATTCTCTATGGATGTGTAAAACCTGCTCAGCTGGTTCTCCCCTCCCCTCCATCTTACGATCTGTATGAACATCAAAATGTTGCGAATTAGAGATTAAACAACAATATAGATAGGAAATTTTATGACTGAAATCAAACTAAATTACTAAGTGTTTTGCTCATGTGGAAAATATTAGGCTATGGGAGAATGAACATTCATCTTCCAGAATGAAAGGGCAGTGAACAATAAAAGGAAATTCTTTTCAAGATGGAATTAGTTCATTTTCATGTGTTCCAGACACAATAAAGAAGCCTCCATTGACTCAAAGTTGAATGCCTCTATTCAAAAAAGGAAAAATACTGGGGAATCAATAATTAGTTTTGCAGAAGTAACAAGGAATGGTCTACACACAAGAAGCAGCAGACAACTTTGATAATGAACATGTGGCAACAATTCTGTTTGTCAGTCTCAGATCATACTGCCAGTAATGATCCAAGTAACATAATGCTATGATTCAAAGTTCAAAAAATGGCAGAAATATTTTCTCATGAAAAGCTGTTGTATGATCAACCATAGCTTCTGTTGGTGTATTTTTAGCATGGTTAATATGCTAGCATATCTACTTTGCGGGACAAACACATCAAGCTTTTTGGCTAGAGTTCTCAGATTGAAAGATCCCCAAGTTTTGATTCCTGCTCTTTAGATAGTAGACATTCTTATTCAAAGCTTCCTAATAGTTTTTTTCCAAGATATTTGTCAAAGAAGGTGTTCATGCAATTGAATACCCTTATATGACCTGATATGCCTGGCTCGGTTCCCTTGATGTGGGTGGAAAGCTTGCAAGTTGTCTACCAAAGACACAGGCAGTGATATCATCAGGGTCATGAAGATTATTAACAAAAGCTTCTTAACATTTTAGTTAGCATGATAGTTAGGGATGGTTAAGTTTTTAAGTCTTTAAATGGGCATGACAGCAATGGAGGACAGTCATGCATATTTTTCAATACTTCAGGACCTCAAAAGTCTTATGAGTGGTCTGGTGACTAAGAGGAACTAAGAGCACAGACATGATAGTTATTATCAGGTCAACAAGTGTGACAGTGGATCTTTCATTTAAGTGGCATCTCAGACATCAACAGGGCAGTGGCAAGGTCTGTGAGAGAGAATAGGGTGACAGTCACATTCCCTCAAACCCTAGTGAAAAAGGGTTTGTAAATGATGAAAGAGCCTTATCTAGACAGTGATAGAATTTTAAGTTCATTACTTGGCATGAAAAATGGTGATAGCGATATCTATGGATTGTATATGCTCAATGAGATAATGGAATTTATGCTCAATATAGTCTGAACAACTGAGTTTTCAGATTTAAGTGACAGTAAGGAAGACAAAGCACAGTGATGCTAAAAGGGTAAAAGATATAGTCTAACAAATGCCTCTGGATCTTTCAAGTTATATAAATAGGGAACCCTAATACCTGTAGATAGTGATGTTAATTCTTAAACTTCATCAAGACATATGCCTGTATGAGATCACAGTTGAAAGATGGACTATGAAGAGGCGGATTATAGTTAAAGGTCAGAGTCTCTGTGTTACCTATATGTTCTTAATGATACTGTTCTTGCCTAGGGGCTGGTTTCATAGTATTTGTTTCCTCAAATAACGCAACAAGAGGTGATACAAGCAAGATTCAACCTGGCTCCTCATTATGGTGTCTTCAATCTATGTTCTATGTTGAGAGTTTTGTTTGCAAGCCAACAAAAGGTCATGGTAAGAAAATGGCAGTTCTTTCAACCTATACATGTTATTACTTATGATCGTATTGATGACAATAAGAAAAGATTGTATGATATTCAAGTCAAGACAAGTTGAGGAAAGGTAGGGTTCATGCAAGTCATGATAACCAAAGGCAGAATTTCAAAAATGCAGGGGCAGCAAGTGCACAGGCAGCATCATTCAACTTTCATAAGGATCCATCCAAAGACACAAGAGGACAGTCATGTACAGGGACAGTGATTTATAATTTATGTTATAAAGATCTCTGATTAGTGATCAATATTCCTTATGACTGTGAGGACTGTTCATCCTCAATAAGTCTTATGACAATCATTAATGGAGTGTATACTCAAATCAACCATAACAAGTGTATGACATTCTTATTGATTATGGTCAGTATTTCATTTATAAAGGACTGTAAATGTGACCTTAAAACTGTGACTACAAACTTGAACTAAAAGGTGGCTATCAATCAGTTGTATTCCATAACCTAAACAGACAGACTTAATATATGGAAATATAAAAAACAATCATAAAATACATGTAAAGGATACCTTAAAGTACTAACGGTTCTTGTAGATGGGGCATATATTTTTTTATTTTAGAAAGGGGGTTGGTTTCATAATATTTGTTTCCTCAAATAACACAACAAGAGGTCATACAAGCAAGATTCAACTTGGCTCCTCACTATAGTGTATTCAATCTTTTTTTATGTTGAGAGTTTTGTTTGCAAGCCAACAAAAGGTCATGGTAAGAAAGTGGCAGTTCTTTCAACCTATGTATGTTATTACTTATGATGGCATAGATGACAATAAAAAAAGATTGTATGATATTCAAGTCGAGACAAGTTGAGGAGAGGTAGGGTTCATGCAAGTCATGATAACCAAAGGCAGAATTTAAAAAATGCAGGGGCAACAAGTGCATGGGCAGCATCATTCAACTTTCATAAGGATCTATCAAAACACATAAGAGGACAGTAATGTATAGGGACAGTGATTTATAATTTATGTTATAAAGATCTCTGATCAATGATCAATATTCCTCAAATCAGCCATAACAAGTGTATGACAGTCTCATGGATTGTGGCCAGTCTTTCATTCATAAAGGACTGTAAATGTGACCTTAGATCTATGACTTAAAACTTGAACTAAAAGGTGGCGATCAATTAGCTGTACTCCATAACCTAAACAGATAGACTTAATATATGAAAATATATAAAACCATCATAAAATACATGTAAAGGATAACTTAAAGTACTTACAGTTCTTGTAGATGGGGCATATATTTTTTATTTTAGAGAGGGGACTGGTTTCATAACATTTGTTTCCTCAAATAATGCAACAAGAGGTGATACAAGCAAGATTCAACCTGGCAAGAAAGTGGCAGTTCTTTCAACCTTTTTTCTATGTTGAGAGTTTTGTTTG
>VDFB02326480.1:0-12075 GCA_007258455.2 Sequoia sempervirens
ATTATACTTAGTTGTTCCTACCAATACACCCTACTACTCTCCAAACTATCTTAGCACACATTGTGGAAGATACAGCTCTATGATGATCTGACTCTGCATTGTCCTCCTGATCAAGTAATGGTACTATTTTTAGAAGCTAAGGTGGTCATCCTCATTATCCCATTGGTCACAGTCTTTGTAGGGCATCCAAATGAATGCAATCATGGTGTTAATCCAATGGTGCCACCATCCTATTTCTTTGACCCTCATTTGTTGTAGAGGACCAACATAGTAATAAGCATATGGTATCCCCTCGACTAGCTATGGTCTTTTGATTGGAGGTTGAAATATAGCCACATGCTCCCAAGCCCATATCATTAGAAGTGTCATGCCACACCCAATGCTTTGTGCCCTCCTATAGGCTACCTCCTAGAGCCAATGGTTAAGCATGCTTAACAAGTAGCCCCCCTAAGTACAAACAGTCCTATCTCATCTCATGCCCACTAGCACATCACCCCAACCAATGGGAAACCTGTGTCTGAAGTGTTTGAGAATCAGTACTCTTCCAATCAATGTCGCTAGTAGTGCATCAAACTTCCTATAGTGCTCTACCATAAACTCCCAATGGATCTCGTATCCCTCAATGATAAGTCCTAGACCCTCATTGTGATAATAGGCTATAAAGGTTTGATAACCATGCTGAGGGTCATAAACGATCTGCTCTCCTCAAATCGATAGAGGGAGAATATGGTAGACATCCTCTAGTGTCACTATAGCCTGTCTTGTTAGCAAATGGAAAGAGCATGTCTCTAAGTGCCATCTCTTAGAAAATGCATTCAACAGTCCCCTATTCACCCAAATAATGGGAATATAGGCAACATAATACAAACCTAGTCACATCAACCATCATCGCTCTTGTGGACTCAGTTGATCTCAGAACCAAAAGGTCAATGGCCTGCTCTCCCATGTATAGATGGCTGCTAAGTGTGTCTTCACATGATCAAACAATGTGTTAGCCCCTTATAGAAAATCATCATTATCATTTGTGTCACTGAAAAGCATTAAATTTTGAAACCTGTCAAAATCAGCTTTGGTCAAACTCAAAGTCAATTGTGCCGCATTGACTTCAAATGCATCATGAGGAAGCATTTGCATCATTCCATACTTCAAATGTGTTGCTATATTTTGAATGTGTCATTCTATCTAACAATTACATCACAATAGTGAATTTGTGTCTCAACTTTTGGCATATGCATCATTTAAATCATATGCATCATTTTTGACCCCAAATGCATCACACTATTGCAAATGCGTCATTTCTCCTATCAATTGCAGTTGGTTTTGGTGAATGCGTCACAATTTCTTGCGAATATGAAACAATAAGTGGGACTACCCCATAAATCTTATGTGATTGCATCGCGACACATCAAATTCATTGAATGTGCATGTGATTGTAGCTTACGCGCACTCATATGCATTGTAGCGCAATTGTTATTGACTCTAAAACCCTAAATTTTAAAATGACAAAGTGGGTTAGGGGTACATACCACTAAATATAATCCCTCAAGTCACCTATGGGTCCACACAATCTCTTTGCGATGCTCAGTCATTGGAATCACCATGTTTGCTACAGTCCTCTTCACTTAGTGCTCTCAAAATTGCTAAGGTGAATAGTGAAAATGAATTGACTTTTACCCTTTTTTCAACCTATTTATAAAGTCAAAATGACATTTGTTAACTCTTTTATTACTAGAGGTCCTTTTGACCAACTTTGACTACCCTTTTGGCTGCTCTAAACCTACTAGAATTTTAAATTGGCTACGCCATTGTCTTTCTGATCATTAAACTGACTTATTAGGACACTTTCCAATTTTTCTATCACTGGCCAAAATTTTAAAATTTTCCTGAGGGGGCATCAATACTCTATACCTTTG
The DNA here is from genome assembly GCA_007258455.2 of Sequoia sempervirens. NCBI lineage: Eukaryota > Viridiplantae > Streptophyta > Pinopsida > Cupressales > Cupressaceae > Sequoia > Sequoia sempervirens. The sequence goes on from VDFB02326480.1 coordinate 1,914, forward strand.
CTAGGGCATGACTTTAACTTATTTTCTTTGTCACAATGCTTGACGTACTGCATTATGACAAAGAGGAAAAATCTTAGGAGACATAAAAATGACTGATACAGTATTTTTACCTTTCATCTAGCATAGTACTTGACATTTAGGTATGTCATTTGGTCCACACATTCAACTATTAATTAAATTTGCGTTATTTAGTCGAGATTTCATGTCTCTTGTTCTTCGTTGTTAAATGGAAATGAAGGTATATTTATTTATTGATACATCACTAAGGGTCTATTGTCCTCTTCTGATTAAATGGGAGATTTCTTAGATTTATTTGGTACCTTTATTATTTATGTCTTCTCAATTTATTTAAATGCGATAGATTTTTATTTATTTAGTAGTAATGTCGTTAATTCATAGTTAAATGGATTTGTGAATTTTATTTAATTATACGGTCATAATCCTCTACGTTGATAGTGCCCATTAATTATTTCCCAATTTACTAGAGTAACATTTCCCTCTATTTTAAATGTCGTAGAATTATTTAAAAATAATTTCCATTCAGTAACCATGATTCCTTTTTTGAGTAAATAATCTAAAATCAATTATTTATTGTCACAAAATCCATATTTTAGATTAATTTAATAGTAATCTTCTTTAAAATCAAGTAATTTAGGTAGTGCCAGTTTTTTCCAATCTTTTAAGTTCAGCCTTTATCCTCTTAGTTTTTTGAATCTTTCAAATCAAATGATCTTATCTTCTTAGTTTTAAAAATCTTTATCTTTTTGTTACTAATTTATCATTTATTCTCAACCTTTGATTGATTTTCTCAAATGACATCACCGACCAGTCGGTACGGCGTTTTCCCTAACGCCAGTTAGGGATTTTCACATAAAATCGCCACCTGGGTACCGACTTTTGACTTCAATCGCCAAAAGCAAAGCAGGTGACCTCTGCAGTACCCAGGTTGCGCCATTCGGGACCACTTTGTTATTATAGACATTCATACTAAGAACTTACTTGGAATTTAGTTTATTGAATTGGATTACTTGCCATAGGAATAGTCATTTGTCATAGTCATAGGCATAGTCTTTATTTTGTCATTCAAATCCTTCAAAACTTGCATTGGACATTGTCATAGTCAAATTGCTCACACACTCAAATCTAAGGGAAATAATTACATTTGCAGCAAGTTAGAAGGTGCTATGGAGATGAGTCATGGAAGCTTCAAGGAGTAATTGGTAGAATCTTTCTTTTTTTTAGCTTCCAATGTGTTTCATAGCTTCTTTGGGTTTTGATTAATCTGTTAATCGTATAACTTACCTAAAAAATAATCCATTGATACACTCAAAAATTATTGGGCCTTATGATACTAGTGGATCTCATTTTTTATGAATAAACTAGATAGGGGCATACTTGACAACACAACACATGACACAAGATTGACACACCCTAAAGACATAGGGGATTGGGGGCTGATCAAATATTATCCTTGCCTATGTGAAAGCACAAAACCCTCGTAGTTCAATAAAAGACCATGGATAAAATCGAAAAGAGGACAATGGAGATGATGATTGATGACAAAGACAAGATAAAAAAAGAGAATTGGGGGTAGATCAAATGATCAACCTTTCCTACGTGAAAGCATAGGGGTAATGTAGTTTGAAAAAAGACCAATGATTAAGGATAGAGGACTGACACAACAAGACAAACAGAAGCCCCAAGGGAAAAATCTACATCAAATTATTGATCGTTCTATTCTGGATACTAGAAAAGTAAGGAGGATGACCCACGAGGGAGACCATAGCCACACCAAGGTGTATGTAGTCAAATTTATTATTAATGAAATGAGAGGATGAGACCTAATGAGGACCAATATGATGAAGGACCCTAGGTGATGACACAAGATAGACGAATGACAAGGATAGACAAACGACAAAAGCTCAAATTACGATTAAAGCTCATGATTGTATATAGCTGATTTGGATCATCCAATGCTCAACCAAAATATACCAAGTGACTAGTGATAGGATACTGATGGGAGGATAAGATATAATAGGATATTAGGATTGGATATATAGATAGGATAAGAGGAAACACAAAGTAACTAGGATGCAAGGTAGATAATGATTAAGCCCTCTACGGATGGAACCTATTACCAGATTTTAACCAAATATACTTATCCAAGGCACCACCAAGCATAGTTTTCACCATAGGATGAATTATTTCTCTTTACTATTTTTTTGGATTTTTTGACTTTTTTTGCTTTTTTTTTTAGATTTTTTCAGGATAGGGTAGCCCAGCTGACTTAAGTATAAAACTATTTCAGGTGCATGATGTTTATAGGCTCTTCTAGAGGCTCTCCTTTAGGTGTAGCAAGTCTATATTCTCCAAAACCATATTTAGTTGTGATGACATAGGGACCTAGCCAATTTTCCTCAAATATTGCTTTCTTGTCCCAATATTTTTGTGTACACTAATTTTATTTAAGGACTAGATCACACACATTGAACTGGTGAGGGAAGACTTTCTTATTCTAGCTTATCCTAAGATGATGTTGATATGCTTGTAGATGATTATATCTTTTGATCCATTTTTCATCTAGGAGTTCCAACTTACTGAGGTAGGAAACCTGAGCATCTTCATCATTGATGAGATTCTTCAATGATATCCTTAATGACAGGATCTCAACTTCAATCGGAAAGATAGAATTAGCACCATAGATGAGAGAATATGGATTGGCACCTATGGGAGTGTGGTAAGCCCAAAGAGTAGGATGGAGATGGAGGTTCCAATCTCGACTAGTATTATTAACAACCTTTTTAAGTATCTTGATCAAGGTTTTGTTAGTAGCCTTTTCTTGACCATTACCTTGGGGGTAATAGGGTGTAGGACAACAATGCTAGATGTGAAAGGTTTCACTCAATTATTTCATAGCATGGTTTTTGAATGGATTTCCATTACTGGTAATGATGGTGGATGGGATTCCATACCTACAGAGGATATGGAAAAGGATGGATTTAGAAATATGAGTACCTATAGTTTGAGAAAGTGGAATTTCTTCCACCCACTTGGTGAAGTACTCAGTGGTGGTGATGATGAATGTGTGGTGATCAAAGGATGGTGTGTAGATATTTCTGATCAAGTCAAAACCCAATTGGGAAAAGGGCCATGGTATAATGATGGGTTGCAAATCTTGTGCATGAGCATGTATTAGATCTGCATTTTGTTGGTAGTTGATGCAAAGGGTATGGGACTTTAGGCAGGACACAAAGATTTCAAGGATCACAATGATGCAATCTCAAACCCTCTTTCAGGCACCCTGATGGAGACAAGCCTCAATTGTGCACTTATAACTTAGATTCTTTCCAAATGAACCCAAACCCTTGGAGTGATCTCAAGGAACTCAACTCAACCTGTATTGAATGGTTTCAAAGCCCCAACCCTCTGTCTCAGACTAAACTCACTTTTTGCACCTTGACTAGGCTTTTAGCCCAACTAGGCCTCCAACGCCTATGTTTAAAATTTACTCATGAATTCCCTAAAGGACCTCTCAAAATAATGATTATTTTAGATGTGGTTTATGACCCTACACAACATACCCAAACCTTGATGGCACTTTTTTTGGTTTAGACTCCCCAAATCCTGTTGTTTCCACAAAAACTAGGCCAAATTATCCCTCTTTTTTCAAAGAAACCCTATTCCAAACTAAACTCCAAATCATAATAATTTTATAAGTATCTTAAAATGTCCCCAAACCAAGGATTTTCAATGTTTTAGGTTCCTATAATGCCTTTAAGACTCTCAAACACAAAACCCTCAATAAAAGGCTCCAAAACTATGGATTTTTGAAATCTAGCCTCCCCAACACTTCCAGAACCTATTCTTGGACTTTTCACCAATAAATCAACATGTTTCAACTATTACAACTCAAAAAGAAACCCCTTGTTAAGGAAGATTCCATACTGCTATACTTTAGCCTCCATTTTCATGCACCTTGCCCTATGAAATCTTGGTGTACACCATATGATTCCTCTTTCCTACACTTTAGCTTGTTATATTGGTATGATACAAGTTAGTTATGATCCATTTCATTGGTCTCAGTCACATATTCCCATGAAATGGATCATTCATCCATGAAAAACCCTAAAAACTAGTGGAAAATCTGTGTTTTCCTGAGGACAGTCAAAAGTTTTGTACAAAAAACTTATTTGTTATTTCTCTTAGGACCTATAAGGTTTTAAAAACAGGTAATTTAAAGTTATTAAACAATTCAAATGAGCATAACTTCAATGGGAATAAAAAACTCATAAAAAAAACTAAAAGAAATTGCAAGAAACTAATGTTTTATTGCTTTTGTCTGTAGCAGTCCATACAAAACTGTACTAGCCACACCAACCTCCATAAAAATGAATTCCATAACCTTATAATCTAATTCTCCAATTGATCAAACCGTTTAGAAGTGATTTTATTACATTAAAGTGATTAAAACTCCTAAAAACTACTTTCCTGCCCAAAGGTAGATTTTAAAAATTTGAATTTCCACTTTGTAATTTATTGAACCCCTATCAACTATAAAGCTTGAAAACTATTACATTCTATCATTGAACATTAATTAACATGATTAAAACCTATTTAGACCCCTAGGACACTATTAGTCCATTTACATTGCAATTTGGTCCTATGGTCCTTATCAAGACCCTTAGGACTTTTGATCTTCCAGTTACACTCATCCCTGCCAAATGCCATTATAGGCTTCAAAATGTTATAATTGTTGATTTGGAAAGGTTTATAGGTATTCATGACCCCTGCAACCTCTTGGTACTTGACGTTTTCCTCAGAGAGCTTAGGTGCTCTCTTGCAGTGGGGCAACCATTTCTTCACGTGAATCATGCTCATTTGTTGGCCAATGGCCAATAGCTCTGGAGATTTTCTTAGGTAGGGAGTTGGGATCAAGGAACACTAAGGTAGATGGAGTGTTCTACAATTACTTTTAACATTGTCTTTTGTCTTTTGGGCCATGGCGTTGGACCAGAGATGCAGGCGCATGGAGTGATCAGCCACGGCACCGCCTTTTTAGGAGTTTTGGCGGATTTTGGGTTGGGTAGTAGCGATTGCGTAGCATAAAGAATGGGGTGTTTACAAATGGAATACACAATACTTCGGGAATAACGCCTAAACTCCTTCTCAAAACAAAAACACTTCCCAAAAAGACTCACTATCTGATCCTGATTAGAAGACAATTAGATGGATGAACTGGAAATGATAGCATCTTCGATTACTAAGTATAGTTTTAGTTAAGGCACTAGGCTAAATGATTCTTCACATTTTTGTTTGCTTCTTCTCTTGGGAGCTCTATGCTGGCTGTAGTCCAGATCACTTGATCTTTTGTTTTGTGCAGGTGGAATTTGGCTGATCAGGTCTGCAGTCCTTCCTTCTAGGATTTTGCATTTGCGCTACATTTGCATCTCAGGAGTAGTGCTTAGATGATTGATTATATGTATTTTGACTAGAGTGTAAAGTTGCGTATGCGATTCTGAACGGGATCGATGCGGCTATTCACTTTGGAGTACATTTGGATCGGCCATTTGTTGGCCCAGGAATATGAGTGGGACCCAAGACAACGTCACCAAAGGAGTAGACGCTGGAGCAGTTGTTTAAATATTCGCAACACGCTATAATCACCATGTCATCCATTTCTCTTGGATTTCCTATTTTAGCTTGATCACTAACACATATTTTCAATTTGACTTCAGGTGTGAGCACATACTAAGGTGTGGATAGGATTACTACTTAGGGTTGCCATCAGTGACAACACTAGATGACTTTTGTAGTGTCTCTTGCCAACAATTACCCCCTTTGGCATTGATGGCAACACTTAGTGAAAAATGACTAAGTGTTGGAATCAGTACCAACATGAATACACTACAATCCTCAAAAATTCAAAAACACTTTAATCCCAACTTCCCCTGAGATGAATATGAAATTTTTCACTATCCCACACCCCCCCTTTGACATCAATGGAAAAGGCAGGAATATGCATGCCAAAATTCATACAATTTTTTAATGAAAAAACTATACAAACATGCTTTTCTAACTTACATGGACTTGAATATGTCTATAAAATTATTCTTTAACAGGCTTAAACTAGTGTCCCAACTCTTTTTGAGACTCTCCAAAATAGTCATGTGACCATAGAATAGATAGGTTTGCATCTTTGCTAACTCAAGATTTGTCAGATTATTGATAGCCATAGCATCTTATGCTTCCTTCAATGCACTAAGCATTGTCTCCATTTTAGGATATGACTTGACCTTCTTGCTTACTCACAAAAATGGTTAGAGGATCAAAGTTTTGAGTAATATCTACTAACTGTTTCTCATATTCCTTAATTTTTTTCTCTGTGACCTCAGTGAATTTTGACAAGGATAAGCATGACTTGTAAATATTTCCACCTTCAGATAATGCACCTTGATTTTTCTTTTCACATGTAGCTAATAAGTATTTATCATTAGAGATCATACTCTTCAATCTATTGAACCTGTTTGCATCAAATTCTTTCTGCACCTTATCCTCAACTGACTTTTCAAGAGACTCAAAGTGAGTACTTATAGAGTTGATAAGATTCTTCAGCTGACTAGAGGGAGAATCAGATGAATCCTTGACATGTGTTGGAATGATCTTCTCCAAGATATTGGATGCAAGACTTACTAGCTCATTGTCTCAATGTGAGATCTCAATATATCCTCCCTTGCCTTGGACTAAGAAAATGATGCCACCTTCAGCTTCCGAATGGGAGATAGAGTGTCCAAGTTGATAGGACCTTCAACCAATTTAGGGTAAAACTCCTCCTATTGTTCTTCTAAAAACTTCTTTATTTCCTTTATAGTGTCTCTTGCTTCCATAACAACCCCTTTTCCTCATCCTTCTTTTCTTTAATCACAAATTCTTTCTTGTCTATGGGAATCTCTATTTCTTCAACTAACATAACTTTAGGAGCTTCAGTCTCCATGGGAATTTTAGTATCTTGCATATCTAGAGGATTCTAATTGTCCTCAAATGTGTCTTGTTTTACTTCTTCATCTTGAATGTTGTATCTGTTCTTCAACAAAACTTCCCTAGGAATTTTCTTAGTGTCTTTTGCTACTTCTTTAGTCTATCCAATCATGAGATTATTCACCCTTGTTTTTCTCTTAAAACCATTTTTATTATCATTAAGGATTTTCTTCATTTCTTCTATTGATATTACAAGACATAGATTAACAACTATGCATTCTCTCATTTTCTCTTCTTCAATTCTTGCATTTACTCTCCTTATTTCTAGGACTTCATATAACTATTTAGGTAACTCTAACATCATTTCTATGAGAGTCATATTGAAAATATTCAAATATTTTTTTGTTGCTTCTTCAATAATTCTCTGACCGACACTATCAAAAGTGTCATACCATTCAGAAAGTGGTTTAAGATTACCATCCTTAATTAAAGCTTTTTCCACTTCTTCTACAGTCATACCGGATTTATCAGTTTTCACCTTTTTCTTGGCTTTTCCTTCACTAGAGGGCTTGGAATTAGATACTTTTGATGCCTTTGTGCCCTTATGCTTGATTTCTCTTACTTCATGTAATTCAGTTTCTTCATCATCTTTAACATCAACATAGACTCTTGTGCTTTTATTCTTCTTCCTATTTCCTTCTCTTCTAGATGTCTTGACTTGAACTTTTACAGGACTTGATTTCTTTGTAGGACTAGATGAAAGTGTAGAGCTCCTTGTAGATCTAAATCTAGTAGAAGTTGTTTCTAGACTAGCTAACTCAATTCTAGTAGGCTCCCCTTCTTCAACTTGTTCTATTTTCTTCCTTTCTTCCCTCAATGCTTCAACTGATATGTTGATGCTTTTTGCAAAAGTTTCAACTTCCCTTCTCGCCTTCCAAACTATCATAGGAATTTTTAGTTCTACATGCACTTGCATATTCTTCTCTTCAAAGGTACCAAACCTTTCTTCTATTAGATCCTGAGGTTTACTCAACAAGTGTTGGGCATAAAACTCCAAAATGTGTTCTTAAACCTCATATCCCATATGCATTATCCAAATTGTTCTAGGTTATGCCACTTCCATTAAGCATTGATCAATTTAAACCATGAAGCAAATAGTGTCCTTATATTTTTCCACCATGGATGTAGGAATCCTTTCCCTAGCTTGTATTTCATTGTGGAGGCTTTTGAAGTAACCCTAGATAGCAATTTTCCTTCCTTTTCTATCACCAATTCCATATAAGATGTCTCTAATTTGAACAACCACTAGTCTATCACATTCCTATTGCACTTTACCAACTCCTGGAACTTCATTCATGAAGTAGAAAAATAGACATAATAGAATAATTCCATACTTGCCCTTGTCCTTGATTTTACTAAGATTTTCAATTAACTAGCTCCAAAGTAACTCACATAAGTCATATTTTTCATTTTCCTTGACCATTTGATAAGTTGCATATACTATTGTACTAGATATAGAGTTAACCCAATTGGAGTGATAGATTTTATACCCAATAACCATAGAAGAAGATTTCACATCCAATTCAATGCTTATATATTCTCTTGTGATCTTGAAGGGATGATTTAACCACATGAACTCAATGTGCATTTGACTTAGTATGTATTGGACCCATTCATTTTCATCGAACATGGGAAATTTCACAATTTGAGTGAACTTCTTCTCCTCCAAACACTTAAATTCATGCCTTACATAGAGATCTTCTCCCATAATATGATTTGTGAATAGATTTAACAAATGGGAGCTTCCTAGCTCTTCAACATTCACATGAATATATGCCCTAATATCTTCAATGTTGAAAACACCATACAAAATTGAAGAAAAACACCTTTTTGTTAGATAAGGGTTTGTTCACCAAATTGCCTTTAGACTTGTATCTCACCAAAGTTCACTTACAGAGCTCTCCAAAATTCTTCTTCTTGAAATGCAAGGTGACAAATGAGGAATAGAAGTAACCTTTTTATCATTTGCGCACCTAAGTTGTTATCTCAATAAATTCTTTTTCCCTAGGTCTTCCAGATACCTTGTTTTCAGTCTATGAAAGAAGATTCTTCTATGGACCTTCAATTTGCATAAGTTTCTCCCATAAATGTTGCCAAAAAATTTGTACATTTGTAATGCAATCGCTGCAATTTTCCACATTTTGGTACCAACTACCGACAAGGGGTAAAATATTTTCTTGAGAGCTCCCCCTAGGCTAGAGGCCTTAAACTAATTCCTGAAGGAATTTCCAACACTAGATACTGGTGCGGATCCATTTCCAACATCAAAAGCACTCTTCTTCACCCATATCTTCTTCATTTGATTCCTGATCTCATTTGTAGTAACTTTTTCTTTTCCCTTATCATCCTTCTACATATTTTTCCCTTTGTTTATTGTCTACAAAATATTTCAATGTGACTAGTTTTGTTACAATTATAGCACACAACATTTCTTTGTCCAAAATAGTTATTCCATTGATTCTCTCTTGACTTTCACTGGTTAGCAATATGACCAAATCTATTGTAGGAATAACATCTAACATTTCTAGTGGAAAAGTTGTTTTTCATATTTTTGTATTCAATTGACTTATGACCATACTTATTACAACTAAAAAACTAACTGAAGAAGGATGGACCACTTTGATTCTTTCTACTTCTACATTGAGTAGTCGTATGAAAAAAATTGTTGTAAACAAAACAATATCCATCAAAATTTTGAGCATTGGGTTGCCTTATTGGATACCTTCTAGCTTTGTTCATCTAATTTCCTAGAATAAATTTCCTTTTACCAGATTTGAAGCTTTCTCCTTTCTCATATCCTAGACCTCACCTATCACCTTCAATCTTCTAGCTCTGAATTAGTTCATCAAGCTTAGCTAAGCTATTTTTGAAATTCTCCTTGTATTCATTTGCAGTAGAAAGTTCATCCCTGAGAATAACAATATGTCTTTCAAGCTCTTCTTCATGTATTCTGGATTGTAGCAATTCAAGTGCCAACTCAATGAATCCATCATTAATTTTGTTGCATTCCTCAATTTTTTCTTTCAAGGACTGAGTAAGATTCTCTTCATTCTTATTTTTCTCTTCAATCTCCTTGGTTATCCTCATCACAATAGATTACATCTCATGCTTTAGGACAACATTATCT
>VDFB02326481.1:0-13486 GCA_007258455.2 Sequoia sempervirens
TTTTTGAGATGATTCTATATGATGATGCAGTTTTGATGCAACCTACATGTGTTATGTGATTTTCTATGCATTATGTATTATGCTATGTATGGTGTATGATTCTTAATTTATGATGCCATGTATGTCTTGTGATGCCTATTTGTGATTTTGATGTCGTGGTGATGCAATGCTTATTTATATGATTATGTTATTGATGTGCATGATGTATTTATGTAAAAGATGCAATGTTGATGATTATGCTAATGCAATGCTAATGATTATGTTAATGCAATGCTTGTGCTTATGTATACGATTTAATGTCATGGATGATGTATGTATGGACCTAATGCAATGTATATGAGCATGTATGCACTTATGTTTTTGGATGTCACAGGATATCATCATGGGATGGACTAGAGAAGATGACGAGACTGATGAGAGAAGATGACCAGATCGAAGAAGAGAAGACACGAGCCCTATGAAAATGCATGTTAATTCCTAGACCAAATCCTTCAAAACTTTACTGTAGGACTTTTAATATTTATTGCTCTTAATCATCATTGGGCAAACTGTTGTAATGGTCAACAAACACCATGATATGACATAGATCAAGGTGTGCAAGGTCGCACCATTACCTAAGAAAAAACAGTCACAGACAAGGATGGTTATGACTCATACTAAGAGCGTGATTGCCCTAGTCCTTTTGTCATAATCACCCACAAGCAGAAAAAGACAAGGATAGATCATGAAACGTCGTTGCTTCTCTAAATCCTGTTTCCAGGACATCCTTGAGAAACTAGTGACATGATTGTCAAACTACAAAAATAAAGTCTCTATCATGATATGTCGTTGCTTTTCTAAATCCCAGAATCAGGACCTCGCTGAGAAGCTAGTAGTCATGTGTGTCAATTGTCATGCTACGTCGCTGCTTCTCTAAATCCTGCTTAGTGGGATCTCGCTGAAAAACTAATAACATGATAAAAGCTCAAAAGACAATTGTCAAGTGTTTGCCAAGTGTGTTTGAATATCCACTATTCTGATGCCAAGATGCCATGTTTGATAATGTCGAGATGTCGAAATGTTTAAAGTTTTGATTGACCTTGGAAAATGCCGAGAATTGGTGAATTCAGGAAGGACACATCCTGAATAATGCCGATGAGTAGAGGATTCGATCCCTAATGGTCGTGAGGGGTCCCTCAAAATAATGATGATGCCTAGGAAGGACACATCCTAAGGCATAAATGACAGAGTTGGTTCTTCAGAAGGACTCATCTGAAGAATACCGATGTCACAAAGAGCGATCTTTTAAATGTCAAGAGGATCACTCGAAATGCCGAAATGACGATGATGACGCCTAGGAAGGACACATCCTAAGGCGTAAATAACAGAGGTTATCGTTCAGAAGGACTCATCTGAAGATTTAACCAAAATTTGACGGTTTGGCCAGTTTATGATGATTTGACTTGCTTTGACCGAGTTTGACTTGTGTTTGACTATATGCCGATATTGCCCTGATGACATGAGTGATGTGTTGATGAGATCGGCCATGTTTGAACAAATGATTGTTTTACTTTGTTTCAGGAGTTTTCCCGTACAGAAAATAAGTGAAGACTTTTGACGTGTGTGCCAATGTTTTGCCACGAACCCTAATGGACTGACCTAGTGCGGCCTCGGGGGCTCATCGATAGATGGCCTTGCCTACGTCATACACTCAGAGACCTCGTAGTTCGACACGACCAATGAATTTGTCTTGATGAACGAAGATTGCGTCATGATTTTATTTTGACAAACCTAAAAGGACTGACCTAATGTCTCGGGGACTCAAATATGAGTCTTGCCTACGTAGCAAATGCGCAGAGACAACGTAGTTCGGACAAATGACAAAGACTGATCTGACGTGATTGACTTTGACCAAAAATGACAGTGTGTTCGTGTTCTTCGAGTGGTCTAATGATTTTGTTTGATGTTTTCTTCAGGACGTTTTATGATTTTTAGGTCTTTTTTCAGGACTTTTTGCCATGTTTTTGTCTTTTTTTAGGACATTTTATGATGTTTTTGTCTTTTTTCAGGACATTTTATGATGTTTTTGTCTTTTTTTAGGACATTTTATGATGTTTTTGTCTTTTTGAGGGACATCCACTGCAGTTGCATAGTAAACATTTTGCCCCCAGTCAGGTTTAAGACTTAGCCATTTGCAAGGAATACGGATAGGATGCTGCTGACTTGCTGGACGGACAGTCGTTAGGACTTGATGTCAATCATTCATCGACTATGACAGGTAGAGTAGGATGTGATGGTGATTTGCGGAATAGCGGTGAAGATACGCTCATCCGTAAGTTTATACCGGTAGCGGTAGATGGCGAGTAATGACTACTTACATGGCGCTGTTTCCCGAGGTTTTCACCATGATGCACATCCAAAGCAGCTTGTTTGCTTGAGGTTTTTCACCGTTGGGCGAATTATTTTTTCTCTTACTATTTTCGCATGATTTTTTGATTTTTTGGGTGTCACAGAGATGCACATTTTGCCAGGTTTTCATCAAGGTGACGATTTTTTTGTATTTTATGGTTTTCAGCTCCATCTTCTGATGCTATGCGTAGAACTTTCGGAGATGTAAACTGTTGATGGGCTCAGTCAACTGTTCCCCATATGGAGTTGCTAATTGATATGCTCCATAACCAAAAGAAGATATGATAATGTATGGACCTAGCCAGTTTGGTTCAAATTTTCCTGGCTTTTCTCTTTCTGCTTGGTTCTTAGGGTTCTGCATGAGAACCAGGTCGCCAATGTCGAACTTTCTGACCATAACCTTTTATTGTAGCTGCGACAAAGGCGGTTTTGATATGCTTGGAGGTGATTCAGTGAGTTTTGTCTTCGCTCGTCCAGCATTTCCAGCTCGTGCAAGCGTGATTGTCGGTATTCCTCTTCATTAGTTAGACCCTTCAAAGAGACTCGTAGTGAAGGAATTTCGACCTCAATGGGTAAGATGGCTTCAGCGCCAAAGACCAGGGCGAATGGGGTGGCTCCCGTAGGCATACGAATGCTAGTTCGGTAAGCCCATAGAGCAGGGTTAAGTTGTATGTGCCAATCGCGGCCAGTGTCATTGACAGTCTTTTTAAGGATCTTGACAATGGTTTTATTCGACGCCTCAGCTTGGCCGTTTCCTTGGGGGTAATATGGGGATGAAAAGTGGTGTTGGATATGGAATCGCTCACATAACTCACGGACGTCTTGGTTTTTGAACGGACGTCCGTTGTCAGTGATGATGGACTGTGGAAGGCCATACCGACAAATGATGTAGTTGAGGATAAACTTTGATATTTGTTTGCCAGTAATGTATGTCAACGGGATGGCTTCAATCCACTTTGTGAAGTACTCAGTGGCGGTGATAATGAACTTATGGCCGTTGGATGAGGTTGGATGAATCTTACCCACGAGGTCGAGTCCCCATTGAGCAAAGGGCCAAGGAGAAGTGATCGGCCGGAGTTCCTGTGCTGGAGCATGGACCAAGTCACTGTGTATTTGACATTTGCGACAAGTCCTGACATATTCAATTGCATCTTTTTCCATTGTCGGCCAATAATACCCGAGTCTCGTCAGTTTCTTAGCTAGCATAGGACCACTCGAATGAGATCCGCATATACCATCATGTACTTCTTGTAAGGTCGTACATGCTTCATCGGTGTCAAGACATCTAAGGAGGGTATCGTCGAAACTACGACGGTATAGGGTGTCATTGACAATGGCATATCTTGTCGATTTTCGAATGAAGGACTTCCTTTGGTTATTAGATAGGTTCGATGGAAGGGTTTGAGTCTTGAGATATTCATAAATGTCCTGGTACCAAGGAGAGTTGGGACCAACAAGTTCGCAAACCATTTCTGACTCTGGGATATCATATGCCGGTATCAACAGCTGTTCTACAAGGAACTCAAATTGTGACACATTTTTAGGGATGTCCAAGAGAGAACTAATAGTGGCCATTACGTCGGCTGCCTTATTCTGTGCCCTGGGGATTTGTTCGAAAGAAATCGATTGGAAGTTTGTCAGGAAACTATCCACCATCCTCTTGTAGGGAAGCAACTTCTCATCCTTTGTTTCATAGTCATCATTCACTTGGTTGATTACTAGCTGGGAATCCCCGAATACAAGCAATGTTTAATTTTCCATTTTGATTGCCAACTTGAGACACAACTAGTGCCATTATTCAGCAATGTTATTTGTACAAAGGGAAAGCGATTAGCGGTAACAGGTGAATCCCTTGTGGTGTGATGAACAAGATTCGGTAGCTTGAGCCATGACTAGTATAGAACCCATCAAAATCTGACTTCCATGGTATTTGCGGTTGCATGAAAATGGACTCATCGAGAAAATCAGTTACTAATGGATGAGTGGCTTGAATCGGTGCATCTGCTAGTTGATCTGCTATTACTTGCCCTTTTATTGCCTTGCGCTCAACATACTGTATGTCATACTCGCTTAAGATCATGACCCATTTTGCCAACCGGCCTGTTAACGCTGCTCGACTTAAGAGGTATTTCAATGGGTCAATCTTGGCCACCAGTTGTGTCTGATGATTGAGCATATAATGCCTTAGTTTTTGGGCTGCAAAGACAACCGCGAGGCATGCACGTTCAATGTATGTGTAGTTCAACTCATAACCTATCAGTGTGCGGCTGATGTAATAGATTGCTCTTTCTTTCCCTTCATGATCATTTTGGGCCAGTAATGCCCCCAGTGCTGAATTAGTGGTCGAGATGTATAGAATTAATGGCTTTCCATGAATAGGCGACATGAGGACTGGTGTTGATAGTAGATAATCTTTGATTTTTTGGAAGGCCTCTTGACATTTATCTGTCCATACAAAGGGGACACCTTTGCGCAACAAGTACTGGAATCGGTGGCACTTATCTGCCAATTGAGCTATGAAACGGCGAATAGATTGTACTCTGCCTTGCAGAGTTCTGAGTTCACTGATCCCTTTGGGTGGAGGCATGTCTATGATTGCTTTGACCTTTGCCGGATCGACCTCTATGCCTCTTTGGGAAACTATGTACCCCAATAGTTTACCTGAGGTGACCCCAAAAACACACTTCTTAGGGTTTAGCCGAACTTTGTACTCTTCCAGTCTCTTGAAAATTTTGTCGAGTACCTTCAAATGATATTTCCTTATTGTTGATTTGGCCAATAGGTCATCTACATAATCCTCCATTATATTGTGCATCATGTCATGGAAGATCGTGGTCATAGCCCTTTGATACGTGGCACCTGCGTTTTTAAGACCGAAGGGCATGACGTTCCAACAGTATGTACCCCATGGGCACGTGAATGCTGTTTTATGCTGATCCTCAGGAGCGATGCGGATTTGATTATAGCCAGAGAAACCATCCATGAGGGATAGCATCTCATGTCCTTAGTTAGGTCAACTATGATGTCAATGTTGGGCAAAGGAAAGTCATCCTTTGGACATGCTTTATTTAGATCCCGAAAGTCTGTACATACCCGAATCAGCCCATTTGGCTTTGTCACCGGCACTAAATTGGAAATCCATTCAGCATAATCTATAGACCTTATGAATCCGGCCTCCAGTAATTTCTTTAACTCAGCCTTGACCAATAGGGCAACTTGAGGGTGCATTTTGCGCAACTTCTGTTTGACTGGTTTAGCATTGGGTAATAGTGGCAGATGATGCAGAACCAGTTTGGGGTCCAATCCTGGCATGTCTGCATAGGACCATGCAAAGTTGATTTTCCGTTCTGCAAAGAATTTATGAAATTCTGGTTTCTCTTCCTCAGTCAATGATGCGGCAAATAGGACCATCTTGGGGTCTTCTGCAGTTGAAATGTTATCCTCTATTGTGTCCTCAATAAGCATGGCTGATTTCTCCTGTTGCACGGGGAGAAAGTCCAGTCCTCCATCTTTGGGCGCCTCAGAGAGGTTTTCACCCGCAGATACGTCCTTTATTTTTACTATTTTATCATCAAGAGGTGCCTTTCGGTTTTCACCTAGAGACGTTTCATTTTTTGCTTTATTTTTATTTTTGTGACTAGAGGACTGAACAGTCTCGCCGAAGTATGCGGTGCAGTCTAAATCAATAGCAAATCCTGATTTGTGGTCCCCACTGGGTATGTCTTCTCGTAATCCCATGAATTCGGCAATGGCTTCATCATTTTGGAATGTGTCCAGAACTGGCGGTCCTTGTTGGTCCCAATTGACTAGTTCAGGGTAAACTAAAGAGATGCCATCGTCAAGGCTAGTGAATTGGGGTGAGGATGCGGACAACATGCAGATGGATTCGTTGATGTTGTAGATGAGGTTATCATCATCCAACTCTACATCAGACTCTATCCAATATTCTCCTTCACTAGTGTCATATTCATTGTCGTAATAGGGAGTGAAGGTTGCAGAGCCCTGGTTATCAATGTCGTCTGACTCTTCGGATAGATTAGACTGAGGGGGGTCAGATGATGGCTGTTGTGTGTTATGGGAAGTGGTACTAGGGCTTTGACTATTTGGTGCCTGTTCAATTTTGAATGTTTTCCAAAATCGTTGTTCAGAGGTCAATTCCCTTGGTTCGACAAACAAATCATCAAGACAACAGTCACTTAGGGATCATTCTGAGCCAAATTCCCACTCGTGGGAGTCAGTTTCGGTGAGGGGTTCCCTAGTAGTCTCGACACTGTCAGAAGCATGTACTCGCTCATTTAAAAGTCCAGAGGTACGTCGATCGCCATTGGCAAGTGATCCAAACCCTAATCCAAGATACTTCAAAATTTGAAAAGTTTCTATGGGTTCCCTTCGGCTTGTTTTGTCTTTTCCTAGGCCACTAGTACCATCGTAGCCTTTAGCCTTCATGAAGTCATAACCTTTGCCATATATTTGAACTGGTAATGGGGGTAATGTGACCGTATCCTTATAGATCCATCCTGTGATATCAGCAAGGTCTTCCTCACTCATGTCTCCCCACTTGATAAAAACTGTATTTGGTGGGACTATGAAGGTTTCCTGAGATTCCATTCGGAAACATGACCGACCATAGTCCTTGGGAGATCTAGGCATTGTTGTGATGCTGTATGCTATGTGCAGTTTGAATTCTCCGCAGCCAAGGTCCTGGATTTTGACAGTTGATTCAGTCTTAGGGTTGGTGGAAGGTGGTTGTATGGCGGAAGACGTGGATGGAGCCGATGTGGAAGATGACGTGAGTGTGGAGGGGTCGATGTACTTGGATGACGAGGAGCTAGGTGCTTCTCGGTTAATAGGTACTCAGTTTTCGGAGATACCCCTTAAATTGGTACAATATTGAAAAGGGTCGGGGTCTCCGTATATGGTGACTTCTGTACCGTCAAAAGGAAACTTGAGGCATTGGTGGTATGTTGACGGAACGGCTTTTAAAGCATGGATCCATGGACGGCCAAGTAAAATGTTATATGGTAGTTCCAAATCCAGGACCTGGCAGGTTGTGTCTACAATGACCGGTCCCACTCTGATAGGGAGAGAGATAACACCCCTTGAAGAGCGTTCCTCATCATCGTATGCTTTGATCATTATGCTTTTCGTTGGTTCTACGCACGCATCAGAGAACCCAAGAGCCTTAACCAATTTGAGGGAGCATATATTCAACCCTGCTCCGCCATCTACTAAACCCCGTCTAACTTTGTGCTTGTGGACAAAAGTTTCTATGTGTAATGCGTCATTGTGGTTGGTTTTATGTGATGAGTAGTCTTGATCCGAGAAGGTGATATGGTGCGGCATGGTGAGATATCCCACCATAGTTTCAAACTGATTGACATCGATGTCCTTAGGGACCGACGACTCTAGGAGAGTTTTGTCTAGGATTTCTTTGTGCGCAGGAGAGATACAAAGCAGCTCAAGGATAGATATTTGCGTGGGAGTCTTTCCTAGTTGGTCAATGAGGTTGAATTGACGGTTTCCAATTACGCTGAGATGTGTTTGCTGTTTAAAGGTAATAAGTGAACCTGACGTATAGTGATCTTGGCTTGTCTAGGGCTGTGGACCGCCTATAGTGACTCACACTTCAATGTAGTAGCATTTAATCAGGTGGTGCTCTCTTTGACCGTATAGTATTTATAGTCATTGTCGCTTCATATTATTATTAATCCACTATCAATCACTTGGTTTCTAAGTTAGCTTGGTCTGAAACAAGGAAGCACATGGGAAACCACATCCCGGCAGCGGGATTTTGTGATAGTAGTACCGAAAGTGCTGGAGTTAAATTCATCCACCCCACTTCATAAAAAAAGCATTTTCATGAGGTCTAGATGATGTTTTTCGCTTGTCGACAGCTTGGAGGTTGTATGCCCTTTGAATTCGGCTATTCCGCAGCGTATTGTCATTCCACCATGCTGGTTTGAATTGTCCAGGGTCATAAGGTTTGATTTTCAGAAGTTTGATGACCCCATGCTGGATGCATTTCTTAAGGACTTCTTCAATGGGTTCACCTAAATTGGTGTATGTGCGACCCTTAGGAAATTGTCTCATTTGACGATGTTGTCCTTGACTGTTTTGACCACTTTGATTGTTTGAAGCAGTATTGGGAGGAGGTGTCAATGTCGTTGTTGGTCTGTTTTGTTGTTGGACCCCTTGCAGGGCCAATACGGGACTTGCAGTCTTGGCATCCACAACACCGTCATTTGTAACATGCTTATTCTTGACCCAATATTTGTTTTTGTCAGGGGGTGGGTTGGTGTTCGTGTTTTTGGAACCATATCTCAGTTCTCCCTTTGCGATAAGGGCTTTCTCAATTTAGACTCCCTTTTCCACTAATTCTGTGAAATTTGTGCAACAATGTATTTGTAATGCGAATTTTAGGGGTCCTAGGAGTGTTTGGACGAACATGTCAACTTTTTCCCTTTCAGGAATGTCAATGTGACATCGACTAGCGAGGCTTCTCCATTTTTGAAAGAATGGAATAAATGTCTCACCCGAGTCTTCTTGCGTGAGATTACGCAAGCTAGTAATAGAGGTATCCATGTCAATGTTGTAGGCGTAATTGTGTATGAATTTTCGTTTGAGCTCATCCCATGTCTGGATATCTTTTTGAGTTGAGAACCATTCAAGGGCTTGACCCGCCAAACTTTTGGAAAAAAGTCTCATCAAGTATGTTGGTTCGTAGGCGATATCCATACAGTTGGTTGCGAATTCGCAAACATGTTCGATGGGATTTGTCTTGCCTCTATATTTTGTGAAGTTGGGTGACACGTATCCTGGTGGAAATGCAGGCATGTATAAGTTCGTGTCAAATGGGTATACATCCAGGTCATATGATATTTCTGGTTTCCTGCCTGAGATGTACATGTTTTGCATAGTTTTCTCCATATCCCTCATTCTTGCTTTGAGTTCATCTATGGTAGGGTCGTTTACATTTCCGTGTGTTGGGTTGCCTGGTACACCATGTGTTCCCGTCTGGTGTGCGTGGATGTTGGTATATTGTGGTGGTATGTATTGTTGTGGTACGTATGACGTGTGTTGTTGGTATTGGAAGTTATGATTTGGCGCCTGTTGATGAGTATGAATGTTGGATGAGTATGTTGGGATATGTCCCCCAGCCATGTGTGTCGTTATTTGGGGGATGTTGTGACCATGAATGTTATGGTGTGTCAATGATGTCATGGGTTGTGTTATTTCGCCACCTTGTGTAAATTGTTGGTTTCGCACAAGGGGGATGTTTGTATTTGTGCCTTGGGAGGCAATGACATTTGATTGTGTTGTCGTGTTAACGTTTTGTTGTTGTCCTTTAATAAAGAGACGTCCTGTGGCTCCTCCCAAAGGATTTTGTGAATTACTACCGAACGGATTTGTTGAAGTTGTGTTCATGGTGGTAGATGTAGTTGTCAAAGGGGGATTGTGGTGACTTGATGATGCCCCCGTGGTATTTACTGTCACGGTAAAAAGAGGATTGGAATAATTTTCCCATGTTGTTGAGGAGCCAATAGTGGTTCCATCTGATTGGGGTAGTGTTGTGGATGTTGTGGATGATTGTGATCCCCCAATGGATGTAGCATTTATTGAGTTGGAGATGTTTGGGACGTTGGGCGTGGTATGTAGTGTCGTTGTCGTCCCAAAGGCAGTATTGTTCGTTGTATTGAGAAGTTGACCACTATGTGACATGTTATGTGCATTATTGGCATTAGGGTCACGAAGTGTCAAGTTTAGCGTGTTGGCATCAAATCCTAGTGGTAACTTAGCTCCTTCACTCAAGAGCATGGCTACGAATCTGTCTCTATCCCGACGAGCTATTGTTTCAGCAAGCTGATAGACCTCTGGGTCTTGTGTCAATGCCTCTATGTTTTCTTGAAGTAGTTGACCATTTTCGTCTCTTTGCAAGTAGAGGTTGAATGTACTATTTGACGAAGGTTGGGTTGTTGTTGGAGGTTGATTGTCTAGATTGGTAAATGGATTGTACAAGGTCCAGTTTGAGTCATATGGAGGGTTGTTGGGGTCTTGCCTAAAGTTTTCCATTTGTCTCTTTTGTTTTTGAAGTCTGGTTTCGACCATAAATGAGATTGCTCAAAAAGGGAATGACAACTAAATGCAAGTATGACACTATGTGAAGTCTAAGTTCAAAATGACGCCTAGAATGACTAATATTTTTGTATTTTTGTGAATAAGGTATGCAATGTGGATGCAATGTAAGATAAGGTTATCTAAGCATTTCTAAGCTTGAACTTTGTTTTCGATTTGGACTGCTAAAGGACTTTGTTGTAAATGACAAGTTGACAAGATCTAAGTGACTAGTGAGTCTTCCCAACTAGACTTTTGAGTTGGAGGAAATCTCACAAAAGAGGACAATGACTAAAGGGAGGTTTGATAACTTGGTCCACAAGGGTCTAATTTCGAAAACAATGCCTTTGCCAAGGGGTGCTTAAGATTTTCCTAATCCTAACTATGCAAAATGTGAACCTAGGGATAGTCTAATGTCGAATGTATGCAACGAAAAAGGAATGAGGTATGAAACCTATGGTGACTAATGCAAACTAATGGTCAAGACTTTGAGCAATTTCAAGTTAGGTTTCTGACAGAATCTTCGTGATGACAGAGTTTGACAAATGGTTGACAGTTTAAAGACCTCTGGTTTCGACTGTGAACTTTAAAAATCTTGACAGGCAAATGCGTCTCAATTTAGCAATTGCGTCACAGTTTAGCATATGCGGTTCAGTTTTTCACTTGCGGCTTTCTGACTGTCAAATGCGGTACTGTTAATCAAATGCGGCGTTTATGTTATCAGATGCGTCGCGACTCCTACAGATGCATCGCGACGCCTACAGATGCGTTGCTCCAAGTCTTAGATGCGGTTTATCAGAGCAGTTGCGTTGCAGGATGTCAATTGCGGTTCGACAGATATGACAGTTTTGTTTCAAAGTGATTTTCGTGTTGTTTTGATGGAAGTTTTGATCTGTTTGATGAATGTTTTGTTTTGAACTGTGGTAAAACCAGAAAACACTTGACAAACACAGCGTTTTATAAAGTAACCAAACACACATTAGATAAGCACAATCCTAGGTTAGGCCATGACAATATTCGCTAGATTCCACGGGTTTCCCCAACCGCATATTTGTAGCATGTGAATTCAGAAGCTTGGCTGCACGGGCTCCCCCTTACAGTGCACTCTCTTCTCAGGCCAACCAAGCTTCCAACCCCCATGAAACTCCCATGGCGAGCTAATCACCTCTACTACAAACTGCGAAAGTGTGGATGCCTTCACACCGACCGGTGCTGCGCTAGCAAATAGAAGGATTTTGGCTTACTACACAAGAGTTTTTAGTTCGGGACCCCCGTTCGAGTGGCCATACATGGGGAAAGAGATTAATCACCATTAAGGTGGCACTCCAGCCTGAAGAGGCTAAGCTCAATAGGGTTTAAGGGAGTACTACTCTGTCCATATGACACATCCGCACTCGCAACCTTAGGTTTTCCCTTAAGGTTTACATTTATATACCGGTAGGGGGTAGCTTGGCTTTAGCTCCGTTTCTGGTTTGAGTCGCGTTGGGGTGATGAAATCCCCAAGCAGGCCCAATTTCTAGAGTTGGTAACCGTTTCTCTTACACCCAAGATCGCCTGAAAGCGCGAGGGGAGAGGATACTCCGATGTACCAAGTCAAGGTAAATAACAAATAAGAATGGGTCTGGTTTTCTGATCACAAGGTTTTCACCAAGTGAGAGCATACTCACCTACCACTCCACAAGCACAATCAATCAAAGAAGACATGGTTCTTTTTATAAGCACCAAAATAAATGTTTGCTACTCTAGAAATAAACAAGCACAATGTTTGTTTCTTCCTTCTTTGACATGCAAATCTGCAAACAATGAATATTAGTAGTCTTGTATGTAATGGTCTTGGACACACGAAAAGGAT
The DNA here is from genome assembly GCA_007258455.2 of Sequoia sempervirens. Lineage (NCBI taxonomy): Eukaryota > Viridiplantae > Streptophyta > Pinopsida > Cupressales > Cupressaceae > Sequoia > Sequoia sempervirens. Next base: position 12,353 of record VDFB02326481.1, read on the forward strand.
CGCCACACGCTACAAGAAAATATTAGTAACACAAAAGATCTAATCTAATTAACATGCAGGAATAAAAACACAGAAAAAATAGAAAACCAGAAAACTAGTAAATAGAAAAACCCAAAAATTTGAAAATCAAAAATGACAAAAACCGAAAGAAAAATTTACCAAACAGATGCGGCGCGACAGGCAGATGCGTCGCTCGGGTCGTCGAATGCGGCTCTATAAATCAAATGCGGCGTTCTGTCTGTCAATTGCGCCTTGTCAGGGCGTATGCGTCGCTAGGGTTCTCGTATGCGTCGCGACGCATCGAATGCGTCACAATGTTTTTAAAAAAAACTTCCATCGATCCGTACCTGTCCCTGTAAGACAACAAAAAACAAAAAACCCGACGAAAACAGAAAGCATACGACAAACACAGCTACAAGAGATGATAAGTGACACAAAATCTAATGTTAGCCAACATGCAGGAATAAAATAGAATATAGAAGATCAGAAAAACCCGAAACCAGAAAAACCCGAAATCCGAAAAATAAAAACCCCAAAAACTGAAAGAAGGATTAGACCAGACAGATGCAACTCGTTATGGCAAATGCGTCGTTCGGGTCGTCAGATGCAGTTTGTCAGGGCGTATGCGTCGCTTACGTGAGTGGATGTGTCACGACGCATCAAGTGCGTCACAATGTTTTTTAAAAAAAAACACTTGCGGCGATCTGTACCTGTACCTGCAAAACAACATAAAACAACAAAAAACCGTACGAAAAAAAAAAGAAAAACGGAGTCGGGTTCACCAATGTAATCAAGGGAAAATTAGATTTGTTAAAGGGGTTAGCACAATAACATTAAGATTCCAATGAAATAACAAAGCACAAAGGAAATAAAATGAAAACAAAAGGAACAATGTTACCCTAAGTCTTCATCTTCCATGGTTGACCTTTGTTACACCTCCTAGCTTGCAGTAAATAAAGATGCTCTCAGATTTCAAATGAGCAACTATGACAAATGACAAAGCCCTATGCAAGTGTTGAAGGATTTGTATAAAAGAAATGACTTCACACTAAAATGACAATGACTGTAAATGACAATGACCATAACCTAAAATGGACAGAAAAAAGTATGAGAGAGCGAGAGAGAGAGAGAGAG
>VDFB02326482.1:0-23863 GCA_007258455.2 Sequoia sempervirens
AAAAACTACAGATTTCACTTCTTGTAAAGTGAATGGACTCATCAAGCACTCATTATCCTCTTGGGTAACCAAATTGGGAATAGCTTCCAATAGATATTCCCTTTCCTTTGCTATATTTATTAGTTGAGAGGTCATTGTTGATAGTAGATTTGAAAAGAACTTGATACCTTCATACTGTATATCAACTTCTTTATTCAAAATAGCTCCTAATTAACTATCCTGAATAGAAAAAATTGAGTTCTTTTCTTTTTTACTTGTGCTGAGATGTGATTTTTTTAAATTTCTATCACCCTCTTTAAGCCAAATCTCCCTTGATTTCTACCTCCAATAGATCTCCTCTCTTGCCAACAATTTTTCCCATTCCACTTGTAGTTTTTTTTGTTGATCAAAAGATGATGCATCTAGTCCATGGGAAATAATATGATTATTTATATATGATAAATACTTGTAAACCCTTTCTTTTTGCTCAAAAATATTCTTAAACACTTTAATGTTCCATTTCTTTATTTTTTGATTGATGAGCATAAATTATTACAAAATTGAAACATTCTTGAACTTGCAACAAAGGTTGCATTCAACCACCACTGATTGAGTGGAAGAAAATATGGGTGATGAAACCACATCACCTCAAATTTGAAAGAGGATTGACCCTTTGATTTTTTTCTTTTTGTTAAAATATTCAATAAGATTGCATAATGATCTTAACCCAAGAGTGGCAAGATTTTTTATTTGAGGGGAAAACTTCCTATACCCTAGTTAAGAAATGTTAAAAACCTATCCAACATTTTTGCAATCTGAAGAAAATCCCTTCTTCTATTTGTCCACATGTGTATTTTCTATTGGCTGGAGGAATATCCAAAAGTGAATTGTCCTAAATAAAAAGGCTAAAGTCCTCCATTATTTTCTAAGGAGGAGAAATACCTCCTTTCTTTTCTTGCAGGGAAGTGATTGCATTGAAATCCCTTGCTAAAATTACTTTCTCCACCCCTAATTAGTCCAAGAATTGCTTCAAACTATCTCATAGAAGTTTCTTGCCTACTGTAGTAGATGGGTCATAGATATTTAAAAGCCATAAATTTAATTCAAAATGACTGACTTTCATTATTTTCCAATTGTTCTCATTTGTAACAAACTCCATCTTCATTGTTTTTTCATTCCATAGAGCAATTAAACCTCCTAATGCCCCCTGAGCTGGTGAATGGATTGACTTCCATTTCAACCACTTTTTAACTAATGAACCATACATGTTAGAAAATTTAGTATCTTGGAGTAGAACTATATCAACTCCACAAACATCCAACCAATGTTTGATTTGAGCCTTTTTTTAGGGGCATTAATGCCCCTAACATTCCAAGATATTATTTTCATTATGGTCAAGGAGAGTCGCAATCTCTCCTCAACCTCTATCACTTACTTGAGGTAACCGTGATGTTTTTGTCCAAAGTTGACTATAAATTTGCTTCTATCTCTTCCAAAACCTTCATAGCATGTGTGACTTCCATCCTCTTTTACCCAATTTTTTTTTCTAAGAAGACTGAAAAATAGGAGTTTGTGATATGGATAGAGTTTTTGAATAATCAAAATTCTCCACTTCCCTAGATACTTCATCTATTATTTCCTCCACTAATTGAGAACCCATCTTAGAGAATCCACAAATAATTAATTTTTATTTTAAAAATGTTATTATTTATTATCTAAATATAATGATGTCAAAAAGAAACTATTAAAAATTAACATATAAGTATAATATTATAAGAAATAAAATAAAAGAATTACCCAAATAATAAAATAGTTCTAAAATGATACAAAATGAGTTTTTAAGTAAATAAAATAATTTGAAAGAAGTATTTGAAATTTGATCATAAAGTTAAAATTAGTCTATTTCATTTGGTACATTTTTAATTTTATTTTATTGTATGCAACCAAAACTAAAAATAGGTATGCAGAGGAAGATAAATAGAAAAATGAAAATAAACTAAAATTGGATATGAATAGATTTGAGAGGAAAAAGATATAAAAAAATTGAATAAAGACTAAAATGAATATACAATTAGGCTTCACAAAAATTAAATTAAAATTTATATTAAAAGTGGTCCCCATCATATGATTTCCTTAATGAATTTGGTACCACCACATGAAACATATAATCTTTGCTAAAATAATTTTCTTAATTGAAATGGGATTGCAAAAAATCCAATATTAAAAAATAATGTTTGTTTTAGTAATCAAAATTTTCCACATGTATGAAAGAGAGTTATGTGTCAAATTCGATCTCCTCCATAATAATAGCATTTGGATTTTTGACAAGCATATTCATTAGGGAAGAGGGGCTAGTACACGTAGTGCAGGGTCCAATTGTGATGCAGAGCATCATATCAACAACCTTCATTCATCAGGGTAAATCAAACCCCAATTGAATTAAGAGAAGATCAAATTAGACTAACAACAAAAATTGCTTCATTTCTTCATCAAATTCACCTATCAACTTAACAACATCTTTCATTTTTCCTCAACCATTCATAAGGAAACAATCTTCTATCTCAAAAAATAGTAATCCATGTCATTATCAGACACAAGATGACTATATAAACACAAACTTGATCAGAAACCATTAGATTACTCACACTTTAATTCTTCAAAGAGCTCTATTACCAAGGAAAAATGATAACAATCAACCATCCTCACCATGTCCATCTTCATTTCAATTGCATGTCAAACTAGGCAATGATCACAAGCAATTCATCATGCTACTACCCTATTCACAGACCTCTAAGATACATAACTTTGACTGAAAATGAATCATGTCATAAAAACCATTGATTTCACAGTCATGGTTCCACTTTACACCTTAGAAACACCATGTTCAAATCACCAAAATAACCTATAGTTCCCTATAAACTTCTCCAAAACATAGAAGAACATTTTCCAACATATTTTCAGACAGATCCAAGGCACTTTTCATCAGTCACAACACTGTACATAGAGATTCTCAGTTTCTTGCATTATAAGACTACATTGTCTAGTAGCATTGTCATATACTTAAATCAGGTATACCATGCAAACTACTTTGAACCATTCCATTCTCTTAGCACCTCTTGAGACCCTTCTTAATCCCATTTAACATATCAAATCACAGAGTATTGTTGTTTGACAAAAATGTTGAAATAAATGACTGTCCTAATGGTAAAAGCTTCCAATTAGCCCATTTTATCAAAGCAAGTGGTCTCTAAACTCAACCAATTCATCAAAGAACATCAAAAAATCCTTAGACATGTTACAAAACTTAGGATTTTATCATTTTTAAGGTTTAAGAGACTCAAATATATACTGTTCTACTAAACCCTTGTTTATAGGATGAAAACACCAATAACAATGAGGGTTTCATGATTATCATCCTTACAAACCTCAAGCACTCCAGCCAATAGTTGAAACATGTCTTAATATGTATTCCAAGGCCTTTGAAACCATATCCAAGCCCATTCATGTGCAAATACTTCAATAGCCTGCTTGTAACCTCTATCTTCAAGTGGAAAACTCAAAATTTTTGGCTTTGAAACAACATCATATCCTTGCATCTTTATATTCTACTTCCCTGCCACAACACAAAAACACTAAACGCATAAAAAGACACTAATTACAATCCATCCCATTGACCTATTATGCCTACATCAATGGGATGGAGACCTTATTCTTTAAAGGACTCTCAAACCTTGTTTTGAGGATTTAACAAATTCAAGTTTCCAAAGCCCTCTAAACTGGAAGATTATTCTTCAAAATCCTTCAAAATAATGAATGATTCACTGGCTCATAAAGAAATAAAAAAATTGATAACCCCTAGACCTTAGTACAGTTCGTACAGGGACTGGTAAAAGAAGAGGAAACTCAAAATTTTGCATAACAGAGTCTTTATTTCAACATTTTTTATTACAAGGATACAATGAATCCATTTTTCCTCACCTTACAAGGCCTTTTATAGCTTTCCCCTATTAGTAATTGTCTCATCAACTTCCCCATCGGTGTAAACTACCTTTTAACTCTTGATTTTCCTTATTTCCTTGTGTTTTGTCAATGTAACAACTTTTGACAACATTACAATATAGGCAAGTTTTGCATTTTTTCCACTTTGACCACCTAGTGACTTATTACATAACTTGAATACATTCAAATTAGTCTTTACATTGCCTTGACACATTATTTTAGACTTGAACACATAAATTTGACAAATTAGCCTTTTGAGGCATTACATGATCTAGGTGCTCCTGCACCATACAACCAACCAACTGAAACTTTCCAAGTCCCTTGGAAACATGCTTGTGCTTGCAAAACATAATTAATCTGCCTTGTTCTTTGTCTTCTTCATCTTCATTTGTTTGTGGCTTTGTCATTCTTCCTCATCAGGTTCACAAACTATTTCCTTTTTCAAAAGGACGTAGGACTGTCCTTTTCATCTTTTCACCAACTCTTTACTCAACCAAGGACACATGACTGTCCTTGCACACTTTTCTTGACCTTCTCTTAATCAATCTTCTCTCCTTCTTTTCATCTTCTCATCTACTCCCATAAGTGGAGTATCCTTCAACAGGGCTACAACTCTTCTAGTTCTTCTTCAGACAGGAATCCATCAGGTTCTAATTGCAACACAACTCAACAATCTTCTTTGTCTCACCTAGGTGTCTTCACTTACTCTCCCTAGTCTCTTGGACTTTCTCAATGTAGCTTAGATGGATAAGAACCTGCAACAAACCGACAATCTCAACCTACTATCAACAAAAACTTAATCACTAACAACTTTCCCAAAGAATCTTTAGGCTTTGATACCAATATGATGCAGAGCATCATATCAACAACCTTCATTCATCAAGGTAAATCAAACCACAATTGAATCAGGAGAAGATCAAATTAGACTAACAACATAAATTGCTTCATTTCTTCATCAAATTCACCTATCAACTTAACAACATCCTTCATTTTTCCTTAGCCATTCACAAGGCAACAATCTTCTATCTCACAAAACAGTAATCCATATCTTTATCAAACACAAGATGACTATATAAACACAAACCTAATCAGAAACCAATAGATTACTCACACTTTCATTCTTCAAAGAACTCTATTACCAAGGAAAAATGATAACAATCAACCATCCTCACCATGTCAATATTCATTTCAATCGTATCTCAAACTAGGCAGTGATCACAAGAAATTCATTATGCTACTACCCTATTCACAGACCTCCAAGATACATAACTTTGACTGAAAATGAATCATGTCATAAAAACCACTGATTTCACAGTCATGGTTCCACTTTACACCTTAGAAACACCATGTTCAAATCACCAAAATAACATATAGTTCCCTATAAACTTCTCCAAAACACAAAAGAACATTTTCCAACATATTTTCAGACAGATCCAAGGCACTTTTCATCAATCACAACAATGTACATACAGATTCTCAGTTTCTTGCATTATAAGACTACATAGTCTAGTAGCACTGTCATATACTTAAATTGGGTATACCATGCAAAATAATTTGAACCATTCCATTCTTTTAGCACCTCTTGAGACCCTTCTTAATCCCATTTAACATATCAAATCATAGAGTATTGTTGTTTGACAAAAACGTTGAAATAAATGATTGTCCTACTGGTAAAAGCTTCCAATTAGCCCATTTTATCAAAGCAAATGGTCTCTAAACTCCACCAATTCATCAAAGAACATCAAAAAATCCTTAGACATGTTACAAAACTTGGTATTTTATCATTTTTAAGGTTTAAGAGGCTCAAATACATACTGTTCTACTAAACCCTTTTTTATAGGATGAAAACACCAAAAACAATGAGGGTTTCATGACTATCACCCTTACAAACCTCAAGCACTCTGGCCAATAGTTGAAACATGTCTTAATATGTCTTCCAAGGCCTTTGAAACCATCTCCAAGCCCATGTATGTGCAAATCCTTCAATACCCTACTTGTAACCTCTATCTTCAAGTGGAAAACTAATTTTTTTTGGCTTTGAAACAACATCATATCCTTGCACCTTTATCTTCTATTGCCCCGCCACCACACAAAAACACTAAACATATAAAAAGACACTAATTACAATCCATCCCATTGACCTATTATGCCTACATCAATGGGATGGAGACCTTATTCTTTAAAGGACTCTCAAACCCTATTTTGAGGATTTAACCCCTAGACCTTAGTACAGTTCGTACATGGACTGGTAAAAGAAGAGGAAACTTAGAATTTTGCAAAACAAAGTCTTTATTTCAACATTTTTTATTACAAAGATACAATGAATCCCTTTTTCCTTTCCTTACAAGGCCTTTTATAGCTTTCCCCTCTTAGTAATTGTCTCCTCAACTTCCCCATTGGTGTAAACTACCCTTTAACTCTTGATTTTCCTTATTTCCTTGTGTTTTGTCAATGTAACAACTTTTGACAACATTACAATATAGGCAAGTTTTGGATTTTTCCCACTTTTACAACCTAGTGACTTATTAAATGACTTGAATACATTCAAATTAGTCTTTACATGGCCTTGACACATTATTTTAGACTTGAACACATAAATTTGACAAATTAGCCTTTTGAAGGCATTACATGATCTAGGTGCTCCTGCATCAAATTGTTGTTATAAAACTTGTGCTTCTAATATTTAGTCTTGCCATATATTTATACTATATATTGTAAATAATTAGTTCACACGTGAATCAAAAAACAACCAAATTTTGGTCAAGATGAACCTATACTTGAACACATGGAAACCTAAGAATGTTATTTAAAAAAACATAAATACATTGATTAACAAGTGAAATATTTTTTTGTTTCAAATAAAATATCACAACTATCCACTATAAGTGTGTCATTTATAAAATAAATATTATTGTCATAGTGAAAAATATTATTCTTATGTGTACAACAATTGGGGTAGCAATGTAAATGCATTGGAGTATTTCATATTAATAATTTTTGCTATCACAAATATACAAGGTGAGCACGATAAATACCTTGTATTTTCTCATGAAATGTTAAGGATTTTCAAAAAATTGGTCAACTATTGGTCCAATATTTATGTTGGATATAAGTTGTATTTTTAATAATAATGTGTTGCTTTTATAACAACAAATGGCTATTTATGTTCAACTATTGGTTGATTTTTGTTGTATATTAAAGTTAAAGATAACAAATATGTATTGTTACCAACAGGTATTTGGTCCATTTAGGTTACATTTAATTTATAATTTAAATAAAAATATGATATTCTACTAACAACATACCATATTTTTTGTTCAACTACTAGGGCTACCATAATTAAGGTTTGATCAAATCTTTAAAAGTCAAAATTTGGACACTTCTCACTAAGCATGTTGATGTGGCAAACTGAATGATGAGTCACACTTCCAAACCTTATTTGTAGATAGATAAAATTCCTATTCGCATTTATAAATAAATTGGAGGTCCTATGATATTCCATGCTTGACTACTACATACTTGTAAAGTTAGCCCACACTACTACTATAAGAAACTTTTTGGATTTGTGGAAATCATTTAAAGAAATAATATATGTACATGTGGACACATGGGGTTATTTCTACCAAATGTGTGTATATGATTATTGAAATGTGGGGAGATTTTATTTATGGTTTGTTCAGAAGTACATGTTAAAATTATTGGGATTTGATTTATTTTTATGGTATGTAATCAAAAGTAGGATTTATGGATTAAGATATAAGAGGAATATTAATATAGGTTGAAGGTTGATGTGGTAGTAGAATTGATAAATGATGTCTGTTATCAAACATTTTTTATCAAGTTTTGATGACCTATAGGTTACAGTAATGTAATTATCAAATTACAGTGGTGTGTTTGTCATGCTTCAACATGTTTGCAATAATTACAATGGCATGTTTGTCTCTTAATCGGTGCTTTTGTTTATCTAACATTTTTGCTTCTCTATTGCAAGTTATAGTTACACATTTGACTGTGGATCAACGTGTTTATCTTGGCTCTTCACATTTATAGAAATTATAATGATGCATTTCTCTGGAATTCGACATGTTTGAGGTATATCGACACATTTGACTATTACACATTTTTGCTTCTATTTTTGTAGAATATTTGTTAGTTTATGTGTTTTTTTATTTTTTCTAGCCCTAATGTGGGTCTATTTGGTTGATGATTTTGAGCTAACCTATCTGTGCAACACTTGGAAATTGTGGGGAGAATTAATTTGAAACTACTAATGAATGTGGTGTAGGGTTATGTTTGTAGAAGACCAAGAATTTGAAACTACTAATGAATTTGTGTAGGGTTATTTGATTTATATTTTCTAATCTTAAAATTAACCACACATTTTTATTTGGTGTTTTTAAATGAACCTTGTTTACCATGTTTAGTAGGCTAGGGGTGTGTATGATCTCTCCTTGTGCTTCATGCAATTTTGAGATCAAAAACACCTCTATTTTGCATTTTATTCTTTTATCGAAGGAGTTGTCTATGTATGTTCTCCCGTTATGCCTAGTGTGATCCTAGGTGATAAAAAATAGTAACACTATTCCTTCCCTTTTTATTTTTAGGAGGTTTTCCTAGGGATTTCATCACCCTAGGGTTCAACATCACCCGCATAGTGGGGTATATAAAGGGGAGATAATGAAAGTTGTACCCCAAGGTATGGCCAACGTTGTTTGAAGTTGGGAATTTCTTTGGTGATGGGAGCAAGAGAGACCCTCCCAATCTTAGGCTATTACAAATGGGCTCACTGTTTGTTGATCCCCTACTACAAACCTTGTGATTTAGTATCCTTTAAGACCTTCGATTATTAGTCTATAGTGGTGCAACGTACAGTATCATGCTTGAAGTTACTCACCATTTACTATCCCTTGTTGAGGTGATCATTATTCCTTGCTAGGACCTTGTCCTTTTATGGTGAGGGATGCCAAGTTGGTACATGACCTTGGAATACCCTAGTCATCCATTCATTAGATGGTATAGCTTTGGTGGATAGGCTTACTATAGATTGACACACCTTTTACTACTAGCTAGGTTGTACTTGTCTGGCATGTTTTCAATTGTGTTATAATCGTGATACTACTAACAAGCTTTATGGAATATTTCAGAGTTACCTAATTACCTTGGGTTTAGTTCTAATTTCATGTCTACTATTTGTATCACTTGCCAACAAAACATGAATTTCACAATTACCAACCAATCATGTCAAACATTCACTAAATATTGAAACCTATCATAGAAGCATACATCTATTTGTCACAATTTGCTACTTTTGCACATCTTTTCGCTTTTTTTTGCATCTTGCTACATCTGCTATAGCATTTAGACATGTTTTTCCTAAATATTGACACCTTTACAAATCTTGTTGTGTTTATCTAAAACCTTGTTTTGCTAAACCTAATCTGTGTAGTGACACTTTTGCACATCTTATTGCTTTTGATTGCTACACTTTTTCGTGTTTTCTATTATCTTTCCACTTTTCTCAACATCTCAATGCATTTTTCTAAGGGCAGTGTGGCACTTTGCATAACTCAATGCATTTGACTATTGACTTAGATCTTCTCAAACTTGCAATTTTTTTAGCATAAAACTTTCACAACCTATTATCCTAGAACTAGAGGTGTCTGACATAGTAGACCTTATAGTCTTACATATTCCTTTTCATCCTCAAAGCATCACGTCACCTTTCATCTTGGGCTTTCATGGAAACGATATCCTAGCATTTTTGGAAAAACATCAACCAAATTAAAAATCCTTAAACAACATCAGTGTTTTCAAACAATCCTTAACATCTTTTTTCGAACATCATCCCAATAATTGGATATCAAGATATCAATCAAACCCATTACTTTAATAGGATCTATTTTCAACATCTATCCTTATCTTGTGAGCTTGTGAGCTTAGTGGAATTGTCTCCCCTCTAGGTTTGTATATCACTATAATCCATTTTACTTGTACTCATTAGTCTAGTCCAAGTGAAGGCATCATCCAACCTTTTATCAACATCTTGAGATCTAGAATAATACAATCAAACCAAACATTATCCTTTTTTGTCCACAAGGCTTAGCAACATATCCTTTGAATTTATTTTTAAAATCCAAACCATGCTTCTCAATACACCTCACATTTGGCCCTTTAACAATTCCTATCCACTATAATAATTCAGGATGGTGCTAAGGCGTTGAAGGCAAAATATTGGGGCAGACAGAAGGTTCCCCGTCCTCCCATCCATGGAATAATTTCATCTTTTTTTTTCTTCGGGTGGTAATACTCATTCCACAATATTAAAACTAACCCCTCCTAGTTGGGATGCATATATGGGAAGAGCAATCACTTATAGCTACCATGTAAAAATCTTTTGAAATATCTCAAGGATTCTGGCATAAGGTTTTGGTAAACGATGCAAATTTCGGTCGTGTTTTGTTCAAACATGTTTTCTTACTGTACAACATGGAAGTTAAAAGTAACCACCCACTTCACATGTTGAAGCTCCTAAAGATCCAACCCTTACCTATATGGATGATGTTATGTCACTTTTCCTCTTATGGTTATCAAGTATTAGCAGTGGATTTAATATAAAAATATTACAATTAATATATTATTATATGTAATATTATCAAAATAAATGTGAATAATTAATGTAAGCTACAAACATGTAACAATTAAATAATCAACATAGTAAATGGAATAACACCTCCACGTAGATTAATCAAATTAAAACCAAATCATATATACAATATTCCCAATATTAATGAATCAATGGTTCTCAATACTTATCTTAAAGTCATGGAAAGAATGTTATCTGGCACTCAGAGGAATGGTTATGGACCTAGGTTGTCTGACACAAACAACCCCAGAGGAACTAGTTCTTGCACAAAACCAACCTGCCTTCACGACATAAACTTCTTAGTCCCAAATCTCTAGGTGTACGCTTGTAATTCCAATTCCACACACACACCATGTGTCTCTAAATTTTAAATGCCTGCCTAGGATCCTAACCTTCAATTTTGTCTCTTTTATAAATTTCTTTTCCTTTTTTCTCCTTAATGCCTTCATCCTTATTTTTCCATTGCTGTCCTCACATGAATTATTTATATATCTTTTTAAGAGGTAGTTTCCAAACCATCACACCCTTTCACAAAAGGTTTCCTTTTAATAATTATTTAAATAAATAGTTATTCTTCCTTTTTAAAGAGTGTTTATACATATTCTTTATTAATCTCTCTTTTATCCAAAGGACCATAATATCCTTTATTTTATATCTCCCTTTTAATTTTAAAGGGTTATTAATAGATTTCTCTTCTCTTGGGGAAAATGTCATGTAACAAATGAAGACACCACTGTAGCCTAACAAATATTTAAACCTATAAGACAACCAAAAATACCAACTTCCTTACACAACCAATTGTATCAAAAAATAATGCACCTTATGCAAAATAATTTATCAATCCTTTGTATCAAAAACAACCTCCAATGAACTAAAAAGTTGTAGCACATCAAAACCAACCAAATCCTAATGTCATGCAATCATTAAAAAGCACCCAACATTCAAGAAATCCTTTTACCACACCACATGTAACTCATAATGTTTTAAAAATAATGTGGAGACTAAAAATATCAAGGAACCTATATGAAACCTCTTTTCCACAAAACACACCTCAACAAGATTTAAATCCCAACATGTAAAACATTTCAAAGCTTCCTCCTAGACCATCAAACATCACACCAAATCCATCACTACATGCTAATATCCCATCACAACAACAACATAAAACTTCACCACCTACACCGTCCATAATCCATATAATACACCTAAAAATCCACTATAACAACAACCTACCTACCAATACACACAAACTAATCCACCTCAACAACAACCTACATCCAAATACATTAACTCCATTCCTAATCCACCTCAACAACAACTCATGTATCAAACAACACACATCCAAACCCCTCACTTAAGACTCATCAAGACATGATACAACAACAATCCATTCAACAACAACCTCTTCACCAAAACTAAAATCTGGCATACAACACTTAGTATCAACAACAAGGTTTGAAATTTCAAAACCCTGATCCAAACACACTTCAATACCAATATAACACTTCATACACCCAAACTCCACAACATCAACACACTATCTCACAAAAATTCAATCCTCAACATCAAAACATCAACCCTCAACAATAACACATTATCCCTCAAAATCCAAACTTTCCCCCTCAACACCAATATAGCATTCCATAAGGACCAAACATTCCTCCTAACTCATATAACATCCCACAAGGACCAAACATTCTTCATCAACACCAATATAATATCCCCCAAGGATCAAACACATATAACATTTCACAAGGATCAAACATTCCTCCTAACACATACAAAATCCCTCAAAGTCTGATGTAAAATCAAAACCCATCTTACAACTCATCATCCCTTCTTGGGTATCAAAACTACAATCCACTTAATCCACCTCAAAACACTCAAGGTAATGATTTGGCATTACAAATCTAGAATCTAAATCAAAAGATAGTGGACATACAACTTGGGAAAAATAAGAAGAGTTATTCCTTGGAAAATATTTTTCCCTATCCATATGATTAAAGCATTTCCATGATCCCCTTCCCTAAAAACTTTGAAATTCTAAATTTAATAAGTATAAAGGAATAGGTGATCCTATCGAACACATATGAGAATTTTTTGTGGCTTTCATGAATGTAGCCTACAATGACACATACTTGATGAGACTTTTCCTGAGGAGCCTTAGTGGGAAAGCTATATATTGGTTTTCTCATTTACCTCCTTGAATCAAAACATTCAATAAACTCATGGAAAATTTTCTTAATCACTTCTCATACAACATAGAAAAAGACATTTTTGTAACTGATTTGTACAAAATAAAACAAAACTAAGGTGAGTATTTTGCCTCTTTGTTACAATTATGGAAACACAAATACAACAAGTGTAAATGGTTTATTCTTAAAAAACAACTTGTTGACATCTTCATGTACAAAATCTAAACACTGACTTGGGATTCCAATTGACCATGCTATGTCCTAACACATTTGATGAAATCATCGAAAAAGGCATAACTATCGAAAAGGCCCTTGTTGCAAAATGACTTATTAAGATATACAACAATAACAAAGATCAATCCTCAAGCTCAAATTACAAATCGAGTCTATGGGTGAAGAACAAAAACATTACCAATGATGGATTAGTGGATGTCAAGTTCATACGAAACATACAACCTCCATCAAAAAATCCTCCAAACAATCCACCAAATAACCAACCAAATAATCAAAATTCAATCCCTTTAAGGGGACCACTGAGACATACCAAAAATAACTTCAATCAAACCAAATGCAAGTTAACTTCCTTAGGTGAGCCCATCAAAATGGTTTTAAACAGGTTGATCTAATCAAACCTCATCAAGTTACCAAAAAAACAATATGATGAACCACAATTTAAACCCTCATTGTGTAATGACAATGGTTATTGCCAATTCCATAGAACAAAGGGTCACAAAACATAGAGTTGTGTTAAACTTAAACATCTTATACAAGACCTCATTGATCAAGGTGAGATTAATGTGGATCAATGTAAGGACCAGAAAAAAAAACACATATACAAATTATGTCCTTAAGTTTCCAAAATGATTAAATTACTTTCATCACTATAATCAATAGAAAAACATACATCAATAAATCAAAGTAAATTAAAACAAGGCGGTGTCTTCATTAGATTTAGCCATGTAGGCTTACACATGAGTTATCATCACAACAATACATGTAATTCAAATACTAAAATGCAAATTAAGGAAATAACAAGATCATAAATGCATCCACAAAGAAATCATGACACAGAGATTTTCATGAGTGGAAAACCCTCGTAGGGATGAAAAACCACTCGTAAAAGTGTCTCACCGGCTTAATGAAATGCCTCATTGGCAGAGCCTTACTGGCTACAAATTCTCAATGGATACAAGGTGCCTCATAGGCAATGATCATACTGTCACACTGACATGAGCATTCATTACACATTTCTTGATATCATATATTACACTTAATAAAGGACAAATTGAAGTTCCTATACAAGTCACATAAATCTTCAAGCAACATTTCAAGTTTCACCAATACATCTTCCTTGCATAGGAGATTAAGGTAATGCCAACACAATTGTGAATCACTCCTAAGAATTTTCTAATAAGACGACTTTACCTCCAATGACCTTTCATTATCACACAAGTACTCTGAAAACCTTAAATCAATCACATAAAGCTTTATGAAAGTAATCCTAGCACTGTTAAACACACACATGCTTGAGCAACTATAACCTAAATATTTACTTTTAAACTCATTGATTCATAGAGATTTCAACAATAGGAGAATAAAACTATAAATGAGTTAGGAAGGTATAGCTCATGTATGTATGAGAATACATATATAAGCTAGAGAATATATGAGTATACATTCTTATGAATACCATTTGTAATATGTGCATATGTATGTTTACACTTGCTAAAAATCAAGGAAAAAGATGGCATGGAACACACACGATAGTCACTACCATCCTTATTATATTCATTTCAAAAGCGAAAGATTCAACAAACAGTACTACACTGATTTCATCAATTAAGCTTTTCATCTAATGTCATAAACAAATAGATTTCAATTCACAAACAACAATCAAATCTATAGAGAAAACTATGATCATAATTAAAAGAAATTATGTTTTCTTTAGATCTTCAATACTTCCATGGGATTAACGTCAGTCATTGTGTTATGAAGCATGAGCTACCTTCAAAGTGCAATTGTTACTTAATAGAGGTTATATCATAATGTTTAGGGAAAGAGACAAATGATACA
Source organism: Sequoia sempervirens (assembly GCA_007258455.2). Lineage (NCBI taxonomy): Eukaryota > Viridiplantae > Streptophyta > Pinopsida > Cupressales > Cupressaceae > Sequoia > Sequoia sempervirens. Next base: position 14,890 of record VDFB02326482.1, read on the forward strand.
AGTGCTAAAGCCTTCAAGTTCTATGTCCCATGTTATATGACAAAGTGCCAAAATTAGATATAAAGTATTTATGCATATAGTTCATCATTCACTGATTCATGCATTCTTGCCGAAAACATATTGTAACACTAAAGTTTACTACTAAATTTGCATAAGAACTAAGTTACAAGAAGTAATTTCTATTTTTAGTTTCTTAATTCAAAATTGTACCATTCACACATCATGATATTTGAGACACAATAATCCGCATAAAAAATATTTCATTGCCAAGTTCCTAAATAGATTTGCATAAGTACAACAATTTATATATATAATACAACTCGCAACTGATTTTACAATTTCACTATGCATTTCATTCTTCAAATCTACTATACTTCAATGAATAAAAACAAGTTTATGCAATATGCTCTTTATGCAAGATATCCCACATTCTATCTCCATTTGAAAGATTTAAGCTAATGAATAGGTTTGTGTAAATTTGAAATAAAAACACACCCCACTCAACATTGTATACACTTCAGAGAATTACAATTTTCCTATATTTTATTGCATATTCACACACATACATAAAGATACATTAAATCAAAATTAAAAAGTAAAACTATTCTAACACAAAATTATACCAACTTACAACAGAGTATCGATTATTCCAGCCAGATTCAAATCTATCCATTTCTAAATCAGAACTTGTTTATTTTCAAGTAAGAACAAATATATATATTCATATCTATAAATTTATACACACACACACACACACACACACACACACACACACATATACTTAGAATTTATCAACACAAGAATAAAGAATGGTTTCAACAAGTTAATAAATTTTAAATCTAAATATTATACTGTTGATGTAAAGAAAACATACACTTACAGCTATATCTACTGGCACCTAGTTGTATATATTTCCTATTGTAAATAATCTTATTCACAGATATTTTATTGGTATATATATATATATATTTCTTTATTCCCTTATTTATATTGTCTTCCGATCTGACAAAGAAATCTCCAAAGAATAAAGAAGCAGCAAAATCAAAGATCTTTCACCACAAAAAGTTAGTGAAGAAAAAGTCTGATTGGGTGGCCAGTAGTTGTACAAAAATTTGGTTCTAGAATATCTCATTTTTATTAGCTTAACAAAACCAAAATATATAAAATAAACATTAGAGTTGAAGAGGCTTACAAGGATCTAAGAGACTAGAAATAATAATGGAGAAATGGAGGACCCATTGAATACTTTATGCTTTGTTAATGGTTGTAACTTTCCTTCATAAGTTTATAATTGAATGAAAAACATTCCAGTAGAATAGTACATGCTGAAAATGGAGATTGAGCACTGAATATCTAGAAAAGATAAAGTAGATTAAGCACTAAATATTTAAGAAAAGATCTTGACCATTGATTGGTGCATAACATATTGTTATTTTTAGTTCTTTTTCCTTCAACTTTAGCGAATTTTACAGCATACCAACTCTTGAAGCTTTTTATATGGGTACGGTTATGAAAAACCGAGTCATATATACTTTTTTTAAAGTCATATATACTTTTTATATAATATATATTCCTTTATATATATATTTATATCTAATATATGTGCATACGTTTATGTTTCAAAGGCTGCAACCATCACATTTTTACATGGTGACTGCAGGTTTAAGTTTTATTTCAAAGATTTTAAGAGAAATATGGCTTGTGTTAGCCGGCACTACCAGGGTAATTTGGGGGAAAGGCCCTTCAACATTTCAAATTTGCTCTATTGATAAATAAAACAATACGCCAGTTTTCACTAATCTACAGTTTGATTTTAATAAAAAAAATATATATATATATATATTATATATGTAAATACAATGTATATTTATACATGCATTTAAATATATAATATTTTCACAATTTGGACAAGATTTCAACTCAAAGATTCACACAGAAAACCCCAACCTGGGCATAAAAATTTTCAATACAGAGAGGTTGCAAAATTATATGTAAATATATTTATATAAATGATTGGAATGATTGTACAAATTTCACAGCTATACCAGTAAATTTTGCATGGCAAGGACTTCAAGCACAGAGATAATACATAGTAGTTTTCAAAAAGAATTCAATCTTTCAGCAATGCAAACAATCCTTCACACACTTTGAAAATTAAATGCATTGAAAGAGATTTAAAAACCTAGAAAATTTGCCTCCAATTGAAATCCCCTTCTTCATCTTCTTCTCCCATCCTTATCTCCCTTCGAATTTGATTTCTGAAGAATCTTCCTCATCTTATTTTCTTTTCTCTTGTATTTCTCTTCTTATTTCCACTATTTCTATTTTGCTAAAAACAAAACTTCGATTTGGTAGCCCCTTTTTAGTTATTTTTGTAGAGCAATTCAAGAAGAATATCAAGCAGTTGTGTTTTCTCGTTATGTTTTCTCCTTATTTTAAAGATTTCTTCCACAAATTTTCAATATCCTAATCTTGAAATTCCCCCCAAATTTTTTTTTCATGCACAATATATATTCTCCATAAATATTAAGGAAGTAATTTTAAATTGCAAATTAATTATTTGTTCAAATAAATAACTGTACGTGAGATCATTTTTTCACAATCAATAATATAGAATTACCATTTAATTCCCAATAAAACAATTATTCTAAATAACAAAGTATTATCATTTAATTTGCTTAATAAAATCTTATAATAAACTTTAATTAATTATTTTATTTTTCTCTGCACCTTTATTTCACCATTTAATTAAATAAACATTCTGAAACAAAAACAATTATGCAATTAACTAAATTGTACATGCTAAATGCATCTGAATGATACTAGGTGTTTCTATGCAGATTTATTTTCACCACAAGTCGCCCGCAGTCCTGTGATGCACATGAGTCAAAGTTTGGTCAATGATTATTAAAATAATATTATTGAATTATAATTACTTATTAAAATAGGGGTCGTGACAATCAACGACCAACAATTTCAGGAAACATAGACCCAATTCTAGATCATGGCAAGGGAAAGGATTATAGTACAAATAGGAACTATAACAAAGTCAATTATTCATATGATAATGTGTTAGGATATATTGAAGGATAAGATACTTACATAATAATGTTGATCAGTCTCATAATGAGAAAGTGGGCATTTATCAAGATGCTCTTCAAACAGGTGATCAAAACTATCTTCCAATGTCTAGCAATGTATCCTATCAAAATAATTCCCTCAAGCATGTATCATATCATAATATACTCCCCTCATTTGATTATATGATAGGGCATGTTGAAGAAGCTAACACCCAAGAAGACCCTATTCCATCTCCAAGTTCTTCACAAAATCATTCCTTACCATTTTCACCAAACCCTTGATCCAACAATGATCTTATCCAAGGGCTATCAGTGGTAGATAACATTGATATAAAAACTAATCTAAAGGTCGATGCTACCAAAATCCAAGATCAAGAAAACCTAGTTCAATCACTACCATGTCCTCCATCACCTTTTTTATTCACTCAAGATTCATCATCCTTATGTCGACATTCTGAAACTACTCAAGGCCTTTCCATCCATATTTCACTATCAACCCAAAGTCCATGTCAAGAACATAATCTTAAGCATAATGAAGGTTGCTCTAAAATGATTCAAGATCAAGATTCTATTTCTCCAAAATACTACCATCATCTAATGAGTATCTTCCAATCCGTTAACAAAGGTTTTTTGAAATAAGTCAAGACCAAGAGTCCAGTTCCCTAAAATACTACCATGACCTAATGAGCATTTTCCAATCCATACAGGATTTCATAAAAGATGACCATATTCATACACTAATAACTCCTACTTCTACCCGTGAGGTACTTTCTTCCACTAAACATGTAGATGATCCTTATTTAAAACAAGAGTCCCCTAATATACATATTTACAAATGATAAAGCTATATTCAAATTCAAAAAATCTCACAGTAATATCCTAACAAAAGACCATGAAGAAGGATTCTACATCAACTTTGAAGCATCAAAAACTTTTGAAGACTAATCTAAATCCAATATTTCTCAAACTCGAGATGAAGGTATTGATCAAAAATATACATCACATACAAACATCAATATGGGAGTCACTGAACATCCTTATGATGAAAATGTTTCCAATACTTCAACCATCCATGTCATGAATTGTCGTCCTCACATCTTTCCCCCACTGATTGGGGCCAATATGAAAAAAATTCTTATAGAAGAAAAGAAAAAGTCATTGAAGCTGATGAATCAAAAGGTCAAAGTGGACACATGAAATTAAAATGGATTCCAAAAAAAATGAAGCAAACAATCCATATCAAAATCCATTATTCAATGAAACTATGGAGCAATATCAAAAGGATAAATCCATCCATCAAAGATGTCCACCAATACAAAACAATGCTTCAACATCATATAATCAAGTTGGCCCTAAATTCACCCAAAGTTCCATATCAACATTTTATGGCTCATCATCCCAAGCTTGGAAAACCAAATATTCGTTATCCAAGTTGTTGACCAATCCCTCCTTGTCTCATACCCCTTATTGAAATTCACCATCAACATTTAGACGAAGAATATCCAAATCTCATATTAATCATGTATTGGCAACAACTCATTATCATAAGAAATCTAGGGAAATTTATGGTGATGTGTGCATTTAGAAAAGGCTAACTCTGGTATTGAAAAATATCACAATAATATTCAGGGTTTATATGTGAGTGCTTGTATCTTGGTGCAACAACTCCTTTGTTCAAGATATCATTGAAACATCATGACATCAACATCTATATCAACACCACTAGGTGGTTCAACATGATAAAAAATTTAATCAAACAAAAAATCAAAGAGAAATAGTGAAGAGAAAAAATTGTCCTCTAGTGAAAACCACAACAGTGGTGCTTTGGAAAAGTACCATGATGAAAACCTGGCAAACAAGCATCATGTGTAGAATCAAGGATCCATGTACATCATTCCAGTTGGAAGCAACTTATCTCATCCATAATAAAAACCCAACATTCAATCCATCCCTATCCCTAATAAATCCACCATCACATCATTTCTATCCATATTAACTCTAAGATCCAATCCAATCCATCCACTTTTGATTCTATCTTGATCTTGATGAAGACTAAAACAAGTACTTTGAGTTTTATTTTTGTAAAAATCTTAACGTGGTCATTTATGCTGACTATATCCTATTTTGTACCATACCATAACCTAGATCCATCACCATCCAAGAAATCCATTATTATTTAGGTGATCATCCTCTATTCCTAACATGGTGTACTACTACGAAATAGTCCTTGGAAGAAAAATCCTTCACTCTAATATTTCTTTCGTCCATCATGTAAATTCGTTTATTCACTCATGATGTTCTATACATTGCTAGACACTGGGGGTAAGTACGAATACCCTAATCTAGAACAAGTCTTGATATATGTCCTCTAGCTCATTTTATGACATAAACATGTTTCAAAAAAATAAAAATCAATCCAAAATAATCCACATTACATTATCCAATAGATCTTGCACCCTAGCTTAGTTATGGATCCTGATCTATTTCATCTGATTTATCAACTACCATCTTGGGATGTATCCTTCCCTATCCTTGTGTTTCTCATACCTCAACAACAATATCCTTGCATTGTTGTGAATCCTCAACAATGTTATCCTCATCATCAATCAATCAATCCGATCAATCAATTTTAGACTACCCATCAACGCAATCAAAAAATCCAAAAACATCCAAATATCCTAAAAATCCAAAAACATCCAAATATTTCAAAACACAAAAAACTTGAAAAATCCCAAAAACAGCCTCAAATAACCTTCAAAAATACAAAAAACATTCAAAATTTTCAAAAACACCATCAACATAAATGCCCATCCATGATAAACTATCCATCCATAGTAAAATTATTGTCACCCTCGCCTTTGATAAGGCAATCAAAATAAACATAACAATTGTCAAAATCCAAAACATTCATGAAAGAATCATGAAGACTTGATCATTATCAGATAAAACAACACCTAAGTATCAATTGCCTACCATCATTATCAACATCAACATCCTAGCATATGCCTTAATAGATATATCATTCCTACAATAGGCATCATCAATGGATAACATCTCTAAACAAACATCTTTGGAAAGTGATATGCCAGCTTTGTCCGTCTATTTTGGTCTTGTCTTTGGATTTATCTTATTGTCATATTTCAATTATCTCTTGAGGATGTCTGAAAATGATTTAGAGAGAAAATAATGGGGCACAATCATTACTTTCATATACCATGTTTGTTGGATATTCTTGTAATATGACTATGGTGAATACTTTCCTTATGTGTGTGGAAGCCATTTCAGGAAACATAAAGTGGTCCCTGCATGTTAGGTTCTTCATAACTCTCTATACATTGGTCCGACATGCTCTAAACTTCTAATCCACACTCAACAAGGTTTTTGTATGTCTAGTATAAACAAGAATACTCATCTTGCTTGCAGAGTCAAATTTCATGCAATAGATAAAAAGGAACCTTGGTTCTTCATACCTTTGTGCATTGTGTCTATTTTCTATATTAATAAATATTTCTATGATGAAATTACTTATTATACCCACAAGAAAAATCATATTCATCAAATTTTTTAACATCATCAATCATCATCCATATCAATATTTATAATAAATGTATTTTTTTAAATCAAGTCAAGATCATCTATTCTTCTATCATCTAATCTCTATCCTTCCATTCATCCTACTAAAATTTCTATCCCAATATCATGAAACACCAAAAAATATCAAATCATATTGTTCATCCATAATATCAATCTCATGCATCCTACATTCATAACATCATTAGTATCATGTGCATATTGCATCCACAAAATCATTAGCCATGCATCCATCAATCATATATTGTATCATATATTATCTCATAATCACGCATATCATTAAAATATCAAAAGAATACAAAAAGAATCTATAACAGAGGGGGACCAACCACGTTCAAGACCCTAGGTCATGGAGAACCAAGAGCGGAAGGCTGCCCTAACTTACCTCACTCTAAAGGAATGTCTTGAAATGAGGGATGAGAATGATGAGGACTATAACGTCCTTCGATCAATCTGCAAACCTGAAACTCAAAATGGGGCTAGGCGAGCCAGTTTTTGGGTTCAATATTGTGCCTCAGGTAGCTCTCTACCCAAGGAAAAAATGTGGTTCTAGGATGACAATGTGGCGCATTGGGGTCTCTCAGGTGTGCTGGCGTCTATAGGACCAGAGGACCAAAAATACAGTAAGAACAATTAGAAAATGAGTTGACGGCCTAGCTAGTGATTTTTAAGGGAACAAAACATAACTATAAGGTAAGAGAAGTACAAACGAATATGATAAAGTAGATATATTAAAGCTAGGGTGACAAAGATGATCTCACAAAAGAGCATGTTCGCCAACTAGCTCCAAATGCACATCCACCTACACACAAGAAAGAGGAAAGTTGTTGGGGGGCTATATAGGGGCCTGCCTCAGTCAAACCCCTGCTTTGGTGTTTCCACCTACATGGACAACCAAGATAGCCATGATAGAGATATATATGATAAAGAAGGAAAGAAAGTAGAGAACACAATAAACACTACAAAACAGTAATGTGCTACTCAACCAAATTGTAGAGGAGAGGAGTGAAAATGCTTACCACCTCCACCAAGAGCTGACTAGCCAATGGAGGATAAAAATAGGACTCAAGCTCCTACTGCAATGGTTTATTCCACACTTTCTCTACGGAGTTGATGGAGTGTTGTTGCTGCTGCTATGGAGTGCCAAAGTGTTGCTTGAGAGTGATGGATGCTAAGAGAAATTCTTAAGAATGTTGAAATAGTGTGTAGAAGATTGCTAGAGGATGATATGAATGCTTAGAAGATGAAATGCATGAAGGAAGAGTGTTTTTAAAGGTGGGATAAGAGAAACTGCCATATTCTGGTCGGTTGGTCGAAGAGGGACATTACAAAATGACCCCAATGGGAAGTGTAACGCCTTTGCTAGCTTTAGATGCAGGGATCTGTCAGGGACGTAAGCATGTTGCACGAACATCTACGCATTACGCGAGCGTCCCTGATGGTTATTCTTCTACTGATGCAAAAGATAGACACCAAGTGGAACGTAGGAAGTGGGTTGATGTGGAATTTTTCCTTTGGATTTGGTTTTCTAAGGTGAGGAAATGTAAAATGGGAATTTATGTAAGGGGTGAAAATTCACTCCTATACATTTTTCCCCCACTTTAGAAAGCATGAATACCAATGAGTGCTTTGGTAAAGTAGATCAAAAAAGCAGTAAGGTTAGAAATGTATACCTAAATCGTTGAGAAGGAAAACCACAATTTGGTAAACTCGAGAGTGCAGGACAAGTAAAGGAGTTCATAGCTCTACAGAACTATGAAGTTATATAATAAAAGCATCTTACAGGCCTGCAAACCTTCAAGGAGGTGACCCCAATATCTCTCACATGAAGGAAGCCCTTAGAAGTAAGCGCCTCATAGGTTCGCAGACTTGCAAGGAAGGTGTCCTCCAAGATCTCTCGTATGAAGGAAACCAAGAAAAGTTCCTTACAGACCCACAAACCTACAAGGAAGTGTGCCCCAAGATCTCTCACATGGACGAAGCTGAGAAAGCACCTTACAGACCCATAGACCTACAAGGAGGCATACCCCAAGATCTCTCACATGGAGGAAGTCGAGAAAAGTGCCCTATAGACCCATAGATCTACAAGGGAGCCACCCCCAAGATCTCTCACATGGAGGAAGCTCAGAAGAAGCTCCCTAAAAACCCGCAGACCTACAAGGAGGTATCCCCCAAGATCTCTCACATGGAGGAAGCCCCAAAAAAGCAGACTCTGCAGAGTTGGAAAGTGGCTTCACAGGCACCCCTGTAAAGTGACATGTTCACCCATAGATAGAACATGTCTGAAAGCGGCCAAGTAGGCA
>VDFB02326483.1:0-126019 GCA_007258455.2 Sequoia sempervirens
AATTTTTCAACCAATTAGGTGCTACTTGGTATGCAGCGTAGAATTCCTGAGCTGTATGAATAACAGGATCTAAATTCCTTGAAATCCTCATTAATTGAAACCAAAGAAATTGTTCTTTAAGACACATGGAATATACCCTTGTCAGTGGCTTGCATTCCATGATTTTTCCAGTTGTCTGCATCATTTCATCCATTTTCTTTTTCAATTCTTGAATCTCTTGTTTTTGTTTTTCAATTTCTCTTTTCAATTTCTTCTTCTCCTCCTCCCAAAGGCTTTGTTGAATTTCAATTTTGGCCAAATGGCAGAAACTTAAAGTTTGGAATGTGACAGATCTCCATGTAGCCTTGCGACATTCCAAATACTCAATCAACAATGTTCTTTTATAGACAACCAATGCTTTACAGGTTCCAGGGGGTGATGGAGTCTCATTGGACACTTCAAGTTGTCCAAGCTATTCTTCTTCTTGTTGTAGGATGGTTTCCTATTATTGTGCAAGAAGAGATTGTGCTTCCTCTGAAACTTTCCTAACTACCTCAGCTAAGTCATCAAGACTTGGCATCCCCCTTTCATTATTATCTTGTTGCGCTTCCTCAACTTCCATTGCAACTGGACTTTGTTCAACATCCTCAAATACATTCTGAGAATCATCATGACTGGATTTTTTTGATTCCTTAGAAATTACTATAATGTCAGGTTGAGGAGGAGTGGAGATATCTTTACGCTACTTTCTCATTGAAGCTCTTTTTGGAAATTTTGCAAAAGATACTTTTGTGGCTTTCCTCTTCCTATCCTACCTAGAGGATTCAGGCTCAAGAGGAGAGGATGATGGTGAAACTTCAGTAGCAATAGGCATTGTTGTAGGAGAAACTGATACAGGGGAAGGTGCTGCAGGAGCAAAACATTTTCTCTTTTGAACATGAGGGTTAGATTCTGGGGTTTGTTCTACCATAGATGACTCCTCGACCTTTGTTTTCCTTTTTTCTTTTCTACTAGCAGACCTAGTTTGTGCTTGGGTAGGGGGTACTGGTGCGGACGCTGCAAGACTAGGTGCTGCAGGAGCAGATGATTCTTGCTCAGTTCCCCTACTTGTAGATTTTTCCCTTCTTTTCTTTTTCCTATGTTGAGTAGGGAGCACTCTAGGAGGCTCTGGAAGTTGCAAACCCTTTTGGGCAACAAATTCTTGCCAAGAAAGGGGTGACACATCCCTTAGGGAACGCTCAATCAAAAATTTAATAAGGGCATGATGGGAAATGGAATTGTTTCTACCCTTTTGGGTTTCATGGGCACATTTTTGCAGAAGGTTTAACAAAAAATTCAGAACATTAATAGCTAATTCGTGCCTCATATGACTTAATAATTTAAAATGGTAGGAATGCAGAAAGGAAAAGTTTCCTTCACAGGTCAAATACCTGATTATGAAATTGGCATATTCAGGGTATGGAGGAGGCAGTGATACCATTTTTCACCCTTGTTTAGAAACCTCTAGTGGTCCATCTGTTGGTATTGTAAACTTTTCCCTAGTAGAGACAGCATCCCTTCCTGAAGGAAATTTTTCTCCTACTATTGGAAGCCTAGTTACTTCCGCAATCCTCTCCTCTATAACAATTACTGTCAGGCCCCATACTGTAGCTTCTCATTCTGAAAGATTTCTCAAGAGCTTGCCTACAACTTCCTCATCAAAAGAATCTATGCTCAAGAAATAATTCAACCATTCATAGTTACTGAATGCTTGAACGATTTGAGGATTGTGCGTCAACGGTTCATGAGTTGCAGGCTCATGTCTCACTAATTGGCCACCCATATTCATGAAGTATACCAACTAAGATTCCTAAAATTTGAACTTCCTTTGGAAATTTGAAAAAAAATCTAAAAGACTTCTTTCTGAAAACTTCTTTCTACCCGGCCGTCACTTTTCTCTACTTTTCCAAGAATGACAAAAAAATGATTGCATGAAATTATTTTTAACAACTATTCAGATCAAGCAGTTAATTGATGTTTAAGATGGAAACACACAACCATATTTGGAAAGTACAAGAAAATAAAATAAAAAGATCTTGGCAGTGGCACGAGAAAAAGTACACATGGATTATCCCCACCCCCTACTTAAAATGTGACATGTTTCCACACATGTGCAAAAGGTTAAGCAATGAACAAGCAATAATAACTGATAGGTGCATTGCAATTAATGAATAAATGAAACAAATAAATGATGTGACAAATAAAGATATCGTGTACCTTTTAATCAATGCTCATACATGCCGAAAAAGATCATGATCGTAGCATGAATGGATGGCTGGAAGTTGAAATCATAAAGGAGGGTTGTATGGTAGAATGGATTACATGGATGGATGACGTGGAAGAAAAAGAAATGAATGGTGGTGATGGATGAAAAGTGGAGAAAGTGGCTCCCTTAAAAAAAAAGAAGGAAACCTTTATTATGGGCATGCAACATGGAATTTAAAGAGATGTTGCAGGAGAAAGGCCGAAGCCTTTTGTTGCAGGAAGATCAATGGCAGGATCTTAAACAAACTGTTGCATAAATTTTTCTTTAGAGGTTGGCTTATGATACAACCGAATATGGTGTCCATTAACCAGTAGCTTGAATCAAATAGGGTCTATTGTGACTAATTGAACTGAACCATTATCAAATACATGTTCTATTTCATAAAGACCAAGCCATCTGGTGGTAAGTTTACTTTGATTTTCTTTGTACCTAGAATCATAGAGCAGTGCCCAATCACTGGTTGAGAATTGTTTCTTCTAATATGGTGATTGTGTCATTTTTTCCTTTGCTACTGGATGGCTTCAGTATGCTACAAAGGGGCTTTCCTTATCTCGTCCAATGCATTCAGCTGCAAGAGGCATTCCTTTTGAGCTTTTGAAATATCAATGTTAAGTTGGAGAGCAATCATTAAGGTCTTATGTTCAAATTCTATTAGCAACATGGCAGTTTTGCCATAGAGTAACTCAAAAGGAGTAAACCTCGTAGTTGTTTTCCATGTTGTCCTATAGACCTGGACTACTTCAGGAAGGCAACTGCTCCAATCCTTCTTGTGTAACTGTACTGTCTTAGTAAGGATTGCCTCAATTTCTCTGTTGGTAACCTCTGCCTGACCATTAGCTTGAGGGTGGTAGGGGCTAGAATTTTTGTGCCTGATCTTGTAATCATTCATCAATGTAGCAATTAAGTTGGATGTAAACTAAGCTCCTTGATCAGAACAAGTTCCCGTGGGACTCCAAACTGAGTAAAAATCTGCTCATACAGGAAATCAACAACCTTATTGTCACGTGCATGTGTCATTGCTTTCACTTCCACCCACTTGGTTACATAATCAGTACAAACCAAAATATATGATTTTCCATTGGATGGAGGATCAATGGGCCCAACAAAATCCATGCCTCACTTGTCAAAGGGACTGACTACCACTTGAGGGTATAGGGGCATTTCATCAGACCTTGTTGGTCTCCCCATACATTAACATCTATCACATTTTATGGTGTAGGCTGCAGCATCTTTGTGTAACATGGGCCAATAGTACCCTGTAGCAAGCACTTTCATAGATGTTCTCTTAGCTACGAAGTGGCCCCCACATGGCTCATCATGATAGGCATGCAAAATGTCATAGGTCTCATCTTCCTGAACACACCTTCTCATGACTTGGTCAGTCCTGTGTAAAATAAACAATTTGCAATCTATGAAAAGTTAAAACTTTTCTCTACCAACAATTGCCTTTCCTTTGGTGAGAAGTGGACTGGGATCTTATTGGCTACTAAATAATTTGCAATATTTGCATACCATGGAGTTTGATCAACAATGGAAAATAAATGTTCATTAGGGAAACTATCATCAAGTACCTCAGGGGTGGCAAGTGTAGTTGTTTGAAGTCTTGACAAGAAATCAACCACCACATTAGCCCAACCTGACTTATCAATGACTGTGATATCAAATTCCTGCAATAATAGGAGCCATCTTGCTAATCTACTAGATATGGCAAGTTTATTCATGAAGTACCTTATTGCTGTATGATCTGTATGGACAAATATTTGGTAACTAGTGACATAATGACAAAACTTGTTCAAGGCATACACAATTGCTAGCAATTCTTTCTCTGTGACAATATAGTTTAATTCAGGGCCTTGAAGATTTTTGCTAATGAAATATATAGCATGCTCTATGGAATTCTCTTTATGTCCTAAAATTGCCCCTATGGCATAGTCTGAATCATCTGTGTGTATATGAAAGGGCATAATCCACTTTGGTCCTTGAAGAATAGGTGCCTGAGTAAGTAAGTTCTTAACCTGCAGGAAAGATTTGTCACAGGCCTCAGTCTAGTTAAATTCAGAATCCTTAGTCAATAAGGCATATAATGGACTGGCTATTTTGCTGAAATCTTTGATAAATATTTTATAATATCTAGCATGTCCTAGGAAACTTCTAACATCCTTTGGTTTCATAGGTGTTGGCAAAGTTAAAATGACTTATATTTTTGCAGGATCAACTTGAATTCCTGCTTGAGAAATATGATAGCCTAGAACAACTCCCTCTTGCATCATCATAAAACACTTCTCACTATTCAAAGACAAATTTTGCTCCTTACATCTTTTCAACACTTTTTCCAAGTTTGCTAATTCTTCTTCATAAGTGGCTCCATAAGTGGTGAAGTCATCCATGCAGATCTCCATAGAATCATGAGAAATGTCAACAAAAATATTGATTACTACCCTTTGAAATGTTGCAGGTGCATTACATAGGCCAAAAGGTAAGACAAAGTAGGCAAAAATGCCCCATGGACTGGTAAGAGTTGTTTTGTCCTGATCCTCAGGGGCAATTCTAATTTGATTATACCCACTATATCCATCCAGAAAGGAGAAATACTTTTTACCAGACAATGAGTCTAGCATTTGGTCAACAAATGGTAGTGGAAAGTGATCCTTTTTAGTTGTGTTTAGCTCCCTATAGTCTACACAAACTCTCCATTTTCCACCTTTTTTATGAATAATCACCAGTGGAGATACCCATTGACTGTCTAAAATAGGATAGATAAAACCAACATCAAGCAATTTTTGGAGCTCTTGTTTAACTATTTCCCTAAGGGTTGGGTTGATTCTTCTTTGAGGCTACCTAACAAGTGAAAAATCTTCCTTAATGTAGATCCTATGAGTATAGAGTTGAGGATCTATTCCCTTCATATCCCCATAGTCCCATGCAAAAGCTTGGTGTTGATCTTGCAGCATTGTGGCTAGGGCAGTTTGTTGAGACTGGGGCAACTTGTTATTGATGTATAGACAACAACCTGGAGATACTTCTATCTGCTTGGTAAGATCATTTATTGAGGTTGCTGATAAAGGTGGTGTTTGTATATCATATAGAAGAAAATTGTGATGACTCTCAGGATTCAGTTGCTGCAAGAAATACTACTGAAAATAGCTATCTAAAATAGATGGGCTATTCATATTAGAGTTGAACTGCAAAATGTGTAAAAGCAGGCCATCCTCACTCTAAAGTTGGAAAAATGGATTAGTTTGCAACATCATTAGCTGAGCCAATGAATTGATTTCTTTAGTTTCCTCTCCTAAATCTAGCCAAATTGGTTGAGACAAGTCTAGCAGAGGCTGTGCAGGTGGGTATAAAGCCAATTTCTTTCTTGACTAACCATCAGAAATTGTCATGTCTCTTGAACGACATCTTATAAGAGCATTAGTTGTGGCTAACCATGGTCTACCTAGGATGATAGGATATCTGCCAAAAGTTGCCTTAGTGAAAAATATGGTGAAATCTGTTGGGTATTCCCAAGACTCAAGGGTGACAATAACATCCTCTACCACTCCATTAGGTGTTACCATGGAACTATCAACAAGCTGCAGGACGGTAGGTGTAGACCGAATGTTTGGGATATTCAAACACTCCATGGTGTGCTTGGCCATTACATTAATGGTTGCACCAAGGTCAATCAAAACATTCTTTACTATCTGGCCATTGATATTTGTTTTTACCACAAGACTCCCAAAGTCAGTATATTTTAGAATGACTACCTTCCCTAACATAATATCTGCCAGTTGTCCTAGAACATGTATAGTTTGGGGATCCTTTTTCTTTCTTCCTTGTTTCTTTAAACATGCCTCCTTAATGGATTTTCCATAAATTGTAACATCTTTAATAGCTTGAAAAAGAGGAATTTGAATTTGTACATTCTTGAGCTGATCCAAAATATCAAAGGTAGGCTCTTCCATAGACTTGGATGTAGTCATTTGCAATCTCTGAGGAAAAAGCGGTTTGGTCTGAGGCTGTAGGATAGGTTCCTTAGAGACAATATCTTGTACAAGTATATGTTTTACAAGATTAGTAGGTCGTTCAGAGGTAGAGTCTGGAATCTCTGTAATTATACTATGGAGTAGGAAGAACAATTCCAAACTTGAGATGGATATCATTGATATTCAAGGCATAAGTTGGATATTGATTGGCTTCTGCAGAATACATAGGTTGTTGTTGCTGTTGCTGCTTATTATTAGGATTTGGCAATGGTTGAGCAGGCATAGGCATTTGTTTTGGAGGGCCAGTATTTGTTGCAGGTGTTGCAGGAAGTGGCATGAGGGCCAGAAGTTGTGGTTGCTGAAGCTGCTGAAATCTAGGGGATTGGTTCTGCCATTGCTGAGAACCTCTCCATTAAGGATTCTACTACTAGTTACCTGGAGGTGGAGTCCATTGTCCTTGTGGTTGCTGCCAACCTCCTTGAGGAGGTTGCCATTGAGGGCTCTGATAGTTAGGCCAGTTTGGTTGAGGAGTATTCCAAGGTGGAGATGGGCCATATGTAGGTTGCCATTGGTTATTGTAATTAGAATAAGGATTACCAAAAGTCAAAGGGTCTTGAGGCATACATTGTCTTTGAGCCCATGGTCACCTTTGTGCAACAAAGAATACTTGGTCATCATCACCTTCTATCATCTTAAAATCAACGGGTAACTGCTTAGCCTCTAGGTTAGCCACCATCTTACATCTGCAGTCACGTTTACTCTGTCTACAGTGTGGATAGAACTTAGCCAAGATTGCTTCAGCTTCCTCATGTTTCTTTTGAGCTTGCATAGTATCCAACTGTGTAGCCATGTTTTTTATGATGTTTTGCTTGAAATCAGACAACAAATTTGTGATCTCCATCCGTGAAACTCCATTGGAAGAAGACTTTCCCACTGTGACTTGATGACCTCTGCCCTTCTTAATATTTGCTCAAGAGTAGTTGAGACATATTTTCTTGATATCATCCCAATACACTTGGATTATATCTCCTCCTCCCATCAGGTCTAGGGCATCTATACATGTATCATTGATTCCCCTTAGAAAACGTAGTTTATGAGATTCTTCATTGAGAGTATGGTCTGAATTATTTTTCAAGGAAAATAAGAATCTTAAGATATAATCTTCCAGGCTTTCATCCTCTTCTTGTTGAATTCTGAATATATCATCACCCTTACTACCACTCTTACAATATTCCTTGTATTGCTCAAGAAATTTTGTTTGCATGGTTGCCCAACTATCAACAACACCCCTTCCCAAACTCATAAACCATCTAAGAGCTCTCTCCTTCAAGGTAGTAGGAAACAACTTCAACTTATGAGCATCTAAAGTATAATCATAGCTACGACAGAGGATGTCAAACTCAAACAAGAAGGTTTATGGGTCCTCTGTAACTAGTCCATAGAACTTGAGAAGTAATGAAGAAGGAATATTCTTAAAGTTGTCCTTATCTTGTTGAGCAACAATGGGGAATTCAAAAGCAGGAGGTTGATTAGGTGGATTACGTGCCATAGTTGCTTGATTGAGTATCAAAACAAATGGATTTTCTTCAGGTTCTTCATCAGATAGATCAAATGGCAATTCAACAAGTAGATTTTCAACAAATGGATTGGTATCTTGGTATCTTCCTTCATCAAATAAACTATAAGCTAGTTCAGGAGTATTATCAATGAATGGAAGGTTAGGGAGAAATCTTCCCAGAGCATCTCTTCTTCTATGCATACAATAGAATTAACCGTATATTGAAGGAATTTTGAAAATGCTTGAATAAATATACTAAACTAATGCCAACAATGACTATGACAGGTTCTTAGATTGACACCATCCTCGGCAACGACGCCAAAAATGGTCAAGCCCACAAAAGGATATACTAGTCATGACAAATCCTAACCTGGGAATTGGACATTCTAGTAGGTGACTAACATCTTCTTATGGTCGTTCATTTATATTATCAAACTAGGGAACATATACTTGAAATGGAGTGACACTATATGTGCACTAAGAACTAGTTCCAGTCACGATCTACTAGAAATAAATGCATGGAAGGAATTCTACTCATACTAAAGGAATGTAATGCAAAGCCTTCTAAACTTAATCAAAGAATAAATCATGACAACTATTACTAAAAGACAAACTATGAACTGGCCTTATGCTGTAGGAACAGACACAGAGATGGATTCTCGATGCTGCAGGAACAATATAAGACTGAGTTTGTACTAAAACTTTCAAGAAATGAAATCTAACTCATAATCAATAGGAATACACAACTAACTACAAATACTTACTAAGTGGGCCCCCTCAGCAAGCATCAACAAGCTTATGCAAGAATTAAACTCAGAACTCCATCAACTTTTATTCATAATCTTGAAATCTAATACATTGATTATTCTGCCTGTAAGAAAATTAACACAAGAATACTGCTTCTTATTATAATACTAATTCTAACACACACTGTTGCTCACTCATGCAGGAGGAGAACTTATTTATATCAGAAAAAACAACTAACTACCTAACTCTATCAGAGAAAGATGTGGACATGAATACATCTTGAAACCGAGGAACAAATTTCTCATAAAGGCATAACTGTTCAACTCAATTCAGAGAGAATTTAGCATTCCACTCTTCCAAGATTGATGATCATTTAAATCGCTTCCCAATGACCCGGTCAAAGAGTCTTCACTGGAACAACTTCCTCGATGCCGTGCTAGAAATGGAGTTTACTGCAGGGTCGAGATCTGTTGCGCTTGACTCGTTCATGCTTCCTTCAACAACCTGTGATGCACAAGGAAACAAAAGCGAAAAGAAAGCATGCATGGAAACCAACACAATACATTCATTAATCACTCATTAAATCTATTTCATCATTCAAAAACCACATGCATTATATCAGTCATTTGGGAAGTTAAACAGAGTAATTAATATGGACACATGGATATCAAGTTGTAGGAATATAGGAATGTGTGGCTATAGGATTCTACCCGTTTTTGAATAAAAAGTATTTAATCAAAGTGTTCAAACAACCATTAGCAACAAGAGTCAAGGTATTAAAAATACATTATAACACTCAAATTAGGAGCACATTTTAGGCTCATCACATATTACTTGAAAAAAAAAACCCAAATACATACGAGTATTCATGCGAATTACAAGCTTCTCATATTCGTCATGTGAGTGCTAATCCATTTCTAAATCTTGCAAAGATGGAAAACTAAGAACAAGAACAAGCACAAGCTCTCAGAATTCATTTTATAACATTATGATTATTAGTCTCCTGCTATAATCCCTACCTTATAGTGGGAGACTAATGTTCTTAGCTAAATGTTTCCTATTAAAATGGTGCATCGGGAATGTTGATTTTTTTTTGCAATTTTCTCATTGGTTGCGAGTATTTTTGTCATGGTTTTGTCATTTTGTAACTTATTTAGTTAATTATTGTAATAAACTTTGCTATTGGAAATATTTCAAGAGTTTTTTGGTGTAGTCATGTCTTTCACAGCCACTATTTCTTGTGATGCATGGTGTTTTAAGTAGTACATTTGCATTTACTATTTGCGAATTTTCATTTAGGTAGAATGTTGCTTATTAAAATAGTGCATTGGAAATCATGTCGGTAAAATATATATCACTATGCTAATGTTTTGGGGATTAATTTATTAAAAGCAAATTATTGATTTTTTTGCAATTTTCTCATTGGCTGCTAGTATTTTCGTCATGGATTTGTCATTTTGTAATTTATTTAATTATTGTAACGAACTTTTCTATTGGAAATATTTCATGAGTTTTTTGGTATAGTCGTGTCTTGGCACCCACTATTTTTAGTGGTGTGTGGCATTTTAAGTAGTACATTTGCATTTACTATTTGCAAATTTTCGTTTATTGTGAGTAGATTGAAGTGCAGGTGTCATTAGTGGATTATGGTATGAAGTTTTAGGTCTATCAAGAAAAGTATTATTTGTGTTGTTTGTTCATTTGTTTAGGTTGTTTGATGAGGCTGAAATTTGTTTTTGTTGAGAGGGTTCACATCTATCATGTTGGAAGCAACAAAGGTGGTGTTTGTAGGTTCCTCTATCTTTTACACTTTCATTTTTTATTTGTTTGGATTGTTCGATGAGGGTGAAATTGATGCCTTTTGAGAGAAGTTCCTATATCTTTTATAGTGTCATTTTATAGTTTTTTGCTTCTCTGCATTTTATAGGTTAAGGCCTATTGTTTGTTATTTTTGAGTGCATATATGGGTTAGTCTCTCTTGTTGAATTAAAGACTTGGTGTATTGAAGAAATGTTTGTTATAGCAAGTAATCCTTTGCTTGATAGTCTTAAAACTTGACACCTGAATCCAATAATGATGACTATGCTTGAGCCCATTGACAATAAATAAAAACCAGGCACTAACGAATGGTAAATGTCCTTGTTAGAATGCCAGGCATTGACAGAAGCACTCAATTATCATTAAATTTGCATTATCTTGAATTGTAAGGCTGGTCACAGTAAAATTGCATCTTTCTAGCATCAAAATTACAAAATGTATTACAAGAAAGAACTAATACAAGATCTATGCAAAGGTTAGAAGAAATAAAACCTTCTAGGAATAGTATGAAGAATAACAAAGGTAGAGGGTTGGATGTTCTCATCTTGATTCAAATGATCCTAGGATTTTATAGTGTAAGATGGGGTTAGAGAATTCCTAGCCTAGATTAAGTGACAACCAACACTTCTAAGCTACAAACCTCATCAAAACAAGAGAAAACAAACAGTAAGGAAAATGAAATGCATTCACAAATAAACACTCCCCATTGTAGTTGCTTCACTTCTCTTGTCTCTCCTGTTTCTCCTTTTGCAATCTTTACGGGCTCAGATTTTGAAGTAGACTTGTGCAAATAACCTGCAAGTTGTAAGTAGAAAGTTTGAGACAAAATGGTTGTTAAGTTGAAAATGAGAGAGGAAGGTTGTTTTTATAGACAACCATTTGAACAGATAGCCAAGATCAATCTTCTAGAAAGAATTCCAAGATCGATGAATGAGAATAGATGAGAGGGAGGGTATGAAATGGATGGCCAAGATCAAAATTCTAAAAAGATGCCAAGATCAATAGTTGAGAATTGATGCAACCAGAATATGCCATTCATGGAAGAGCTATGACATCGATAGTTATGATAGAAGTAAATGACATGGCATCTTTGACCAAAGAGGCATAAATGGTTTATTTTTGTGTGAACCCCAGATTAAATACCTAAAAAACAACATGAACAAACACATTAGAAGATGAAATGCAAGCAAGAACAAGGATTCCTCAAGAAATTCATTTGAATAGCAAAAGAGATAGAATATGAAATGAAGAACATAATGAGATTTAAAAGTATATCAAATCATATTCTAAAGCCAACAAACTCCTAATCTCTTGAGGGAATTGGTGCCAATTTGATGTGAAAACTGGCCCTTTCCCAACTGCAATGATGCAATGTTGATTTGATGAAGAGATTTGATCCACTTTGTTGATGCTTGATGAGTGCTCCAATAGAAAAATCCGCATAACCTAGTTATGAACTCAATGAGAATGGATGGAATTTGCTAATGATTTGAGCATAGTAAGTTAACTCAAATTGTGGATGATCAAATGAGGAGATTAGCCTCTTATTTATAGAATGCTAAGATGGATGAAAGTTCAAAATAGAGCAATGTGGGACTAAGAATTAGCCAATGGAAAAGTGCCACTTGTCCACTTGTGAAGATGGAAGATGTGCAAGTTTTGAGGATTGTGCCGATAAATGCATATATTTGAATTTTGAAATTGTTGAAATGACATGCAAGAGGGAAGGAAGAATGCATTGAATGCCACTTGGCTCAAGGCAAAGGACATGTAAGAGAGTAAATGCCTTGTTGGAAGGACTTATCCCACTTGGATTTTGAATTCAAATTAGGGGAATATTCCTTAAAAGATGTCTTGTTGGAGGAAAATAGAGATTTAATAAATCAATTAAATCTATTTTCATGTGCAAGTGGTGAAAGCTAGAGGATGGGACATGAGAGGAGATTAAATTAATTCAAGTTAAATAATTTAATGAAGGGGTTAGATGATGTGACCTATTTGACTTAAATTTGTGGATTTATTTAAATCAAATATGAGAAGAATGTGATAAGGGATTAATTAAATAAATATTTTGATTTATTTAATTGAAAGAGATGATGTTAGATTAAACTAAATAAGGTTTTGATTTATTTAATTTAATATATAGACTTAGGAGATTTAATCAAATAAAATTAATTATTTAATTAAATAGGATAATTAGATCAAAATGGCCAATTTAATTATCAAGAAACGATGACTTAATTAGATAACTGGTTTATTTAATTAAGAGAGGAATATTGATGAATTTAATCAAACAAAGAGATATTTGATTAAATGGTTAGACTGAAGGATGATTCAGGACGAAACGATATTAGTGGTTAGGATCAGATGCACAATGTCAATCAATACATTTTACATGTCTACAATTTTAAATTATTTATTCAAAAATGGAGGAAATGGACAAGTGGACGATAAATAATTCATTTGAATTATTTATTTGAGAAAATGAAAAAAAGAGCAGTTAATTAAATGGGGAGAGATGGAAATTAGGCATCAAATAATTAATTTGAATTAATTATTTAATGGGGAGAGGAATGACACATAATTAAATCTTGACAATTGTTTAATTATAAAAGAATGAAAAGGTCGATTGCATAGACAAATAATAATAATTATTATTTGACTATAGGTGAATGATAAAAAGATAAATAATTAAATAAATAATGATTTATTTAATTATTGAAGAAAGGGAGTGTTAGTGACACAATTAATTTATTAATTGACCAGGATAGAATAGAGATTGGAAGGTGAATTAATTAAATAATTAAAAAATTATTTAATTAATAGAGGAATATGGTGAGGGATAATCAAATAATTAAAATTATTCAATTATCGAAGGACAAAGGCTAAGAAAAATGGCACTCATAGACTTAGGAAATTTTTCAGTGTTTGCATTTTTCCCCTCTTTGACATAATGTGATGTGAACGTCGTGTCAAAGAATGAAAATAAAAATCAGGTTTAGATCATGCCCCAATGTGCCCTAGTGATGAGAATGAGGAATGATGACGAAGAGGGTTGTGATATGCCCCCTCAAGAGGATAGGCAGGTTCAAAGAACACAAATGTGCTCTTGAAATGGATGATAAAACTAGAAGATGAAGGATAGAAGAAATGTTAGCATGGAGAAGATGGATTTTAGCATGGAAAAGGACAAAGAAGATGGAATGTTAGGCAGGAAATGACAAGGAACCAACTTTCATGCTTTTAGATTTATCATCATCGGGCATCAAAAATGTCACAAATGGAACACAAACACCATGGTATGACATAGACAAAGGTGTGCAAGGTGACCATTTGTGAGAGACAAGCAGTCAAAAGACAGGCAAAGGCAAGGAATGCCCCAACTCATACTAAGGACCCAATTATCCCAGTCTTTTTGCCAAGACAAACCACAAACAACAAGCAAAGAAAAGAGGCCATGATCCATAATCATCCCTCTAAATCCATTAATAGGACATCCTTGAGGTAACTAGTAACATGACCCATAACCAATCAAAAAGATAAGGCAAACCAAAACCAACAAAGTGTTTGCCAAAGAGATAGTGTTTTCTAATAATATTGATAAGATTGTTTGGTATGATTGATTAGGTTGACCAAGATGATTGAATTTGATTGATAAGTTGACAAGGATTGATTGATAAGTTGACAAAGGTTGAAATTTTGATTTGATTGACCGTGCCTAGCCTTAGGAAGGACACATCCTGATTAAGGCAAGATTGATTGACCAAAATGTCAAGATTGATTGACTTGATAAAGATTGATTGACAAAGTTGACAAAGTTGATTGATTGTGCCTAATTAAGGCAAGATTTATTGGCAAGGTTGACAAGATTATTTGATTTGACAAAGATTGATTGATTGTTAAGATTGACAAGCGATGTGACAATACTTATTTTCAAGAAAGAAATGTATTTTTTAAGGAAAAGAACACATCTGATAAAGTTGACCAAGTGACAAGTGTTGACAAGGCATCTAACTGCAAGAAAGGCATATCCTGCTTAAGGTGAATGACCAAATTGACAAAGTCTAATCTTAGGAAGGACACATCCTAATAAAAGACAAGAGATAAGATTGAATGACACAAATGACATAATGCCCCATTCTGCTAAGATTGATGATCCAATTGATTGGTTGATGATAAGATGATTGATTGATTAAGGGATTTTGTTGGTTATGTACATGTTTGTTGATTCGTGATTTGGTTTGAATGATGATTGCTTGTGGACCAATAATATGACCAAAGTTGACAAACCCTAAAGGACTGACCTAGGTGGCTTTGGGGGCTCATCGATTGATGGCCTTGCCTATGTTATACACATAGAGACCTCGTAGTTCGTCACAACTTAGCTTTGCCTTATTTGACAAAAGATTGAGTCATGATTTTATTTGGACAAATCTAAAAGGACTGACCTAATGTCTCAGGGGCCCATTTAAGATGAGTCTTGCCTAAGTAGAAAATGCGTAGAGACAATGTAGTTTGACCACTCTAACACAAAATAACTCACAATCAGATTCAAATTTTGTTTTTGGATGTTTTTGAAGTTTTTTGTTTTTTTGGATTTTTGATGTTTTCTGATTTTTTGGATTTTGATGTTTTTATGATTTTTTTGGATTTTTGATGATTTTATGATTTTTTTGGATTTTTGATGATTTTAAAGGGGTTGATACCATTTAGTGTTTCCTAGGAAGACATAAGTCAAGGAATTTCCCCTGGTCAGTACAAGATCAATTTATTATGTGCAAGCAGATCAACGGATGAAAGGATGATCATGAAAGCGAAGGATGCTAAATTTTGGTGGTTCCTAGACCATGGAAGGATAATGAAGTTTATTATGAACAAGTGACATGTGCCAATGGAGGAGTGGAAAGGATAGAGGACCAGGTAGAGTGACAGTAGACAAAGGAGCATAGACTGACTACACATGGCACCTGTTTGCAAGGTTTTCACCATGGTACTTATCCAAAGTGCCACCAAAGTGGTTTTCAATTTTGGATGAATTATTTCTCTTTACTCTTTTTTTGACTTTTTCTATTTTTTCTATTTTTTTGTCATCACCAAGACACCTGTTTGTCAGGTTTTCATCAAGGTGACCATTTTTTTGATTTTTTTTATTGATTTATGAAAGTGCAGCCATGGAAATGACAATATGATCAAATCTATGAAAATAAGACTATGATGTTTATTATCAAATCTACGAAGATGCGACTATTATGTTGTTCACCTCAGGTTCACCAATGTAAGATGGGGTTAGAGAATTTCTAGCCTAGATAAAGTGACAACCAACACTTTGAAGCTACAAACCTCATCAAAACAAGAGAAAACAAACAATAAGGAAAATGAAATGCATTCACAAATAAACACTCCCCAGTCTAGTTGCTTCACTTCTCTTGTCTCTCCTATTTCTCTTTTTGCAATCTTTGCCCTCAGATTTTGAAGTAGGCTCGTGCAAATAATCTACAAATTATAAGTAGAAAGTTAGAGACAAAATGACTATTGAGTTGAAAATGGGAGAGGAAGGTTGCTTTTATAGACAACCATTCAAATAGACAACCGAGATCGATCTTTTAGAAAGATTCCAAGATCGACGAATGAAAATGGGTGAGAGGGAGGTTGCAAAATGGATGGCCAAGATTGAAATTCTAGAAAGATGCCAAGATCAATGGTTGAGAATTGATGCAACCAAAATATGTCATTCATGGAAGAGTTATGATGTCGACAACTATGACGCCCAACAACTATGACATAAATGAAGGCTATGACATAAATGAATGACATGACATCTTTGACCAAAGAGGCATAAATAGTTTATTGTAAATTATGTATTAAAAAATGGAGGAAATAGACAAGCGGAAGATAAATAATTCATTCGATTGAGAAAATGAAAAAAAAGATCATTTAATTAAATCAATTTGCAAAATCAATTTAATTAAATGGGGAGAGGGATGGCACATAATTAAAAGAATGAAATGACTATAGATGGATCAGGATATTCAGAGATTGGAAAGTGAATATTTATTTAATTAATAGAGGAATATGGTGAGGGATAGTCAAATAATTAAAATTATTCAATTATCAGTGATGACACTTGTAAACTTAAGACATTTTTCAGTGTTTACATATAGGTTAAAGATTTTTATATGAAATTTATTTGTTTTCTTCCATATTTTGTAAATTTTGGTATTTTCTTTTGTATCCTTTCTCGCAGCGAATGCAATGGAGGTATAGGTTTTTAGCTTCAAAACTGTAAATTGGTTGAAGTCTTGATTTTCTATCGTCTAAGGTTCCTAACTGGTATGCTATCTTTCATTGTTTTAATTCCTGGGATTTTCTATTATCATGGATTTTACCTCTTCCAACATTGTATGGAAAGAAAAATCTAGCCACAGGGTGGGCTTAAAGATCACACACTAAGGCTTGACTTCCTACATGGCTCTGGGTCCCACTCTTACACTGTTTGGTTGGATTCTTTGATTTATTTTCACCTTTCGTTTCCTGTTTTCTTTTCCACTGCACTCCTTTGACTCTCTAACAATCACAGTCACTACAAATTCCACCCAATGTTGTCACAGTTGTTGATAATGAAAGTGACAGGTTAAGTTTGAATTTAAATTTTGAATCTTCCCCTCCCGCTCAAGCAAAAGTAGCAACAGGAGGATTTCCAATGCAAGACTTCTAGAGAAACTCCATCTATAAAGCATGTCACAAAAACTAAAGCAAATTTGGTGTACTCATAACTTGTGCCAAGATTGGAGCTTTGGAGTAGAGTGTGGACATCCATCAAACTAAAGAGGCATTATTATCGTATATTACAGTTTGAAATCCTCTAGTAGACATGTATGCAAAATGTGGAAGCACAGACAAGGCATGTGAACTATTTGAGCAGATGCCTCAAATAAAGCGGTCTCATGGAATGCTATGATTATAGGATATACACAAAATGCATTCACTGAAAAGGGTTTAGAAACTTTTAACTAAATGCAATTGGTAGTCGTAAAGCCAGACCTCATAACCTTTGCTAGTATTCTTCCAGCCTCTACCAAAATGGGAGCTTTGGAACATGGCATGAACATTCATCGAATGAAAATGAATAGAGGAATTATGTTAGATGTTGTAGTTGCAACTACCTTGGTAGAAATGTATGCAAAAATGTTGAAGCATAGATAAGGCACGCGAACTATTTGACATAATGCCTCAAAGAAATGTTGTTCTCATGGAACGCCCTGGTTGCAGGATATTAACAAAATGTATTTGTTGAAAAGGCTTTAGAAGCTTTCAACCAAATACGGTTGGCTGGTGTAAATCCAAACTCTACAACCTTTGCTAGTATCCTCCCAACTTGTATCGAATGGGAGCTTTGGAACTACTTTGGTAGACGTGTATGTAAAATGTAGCAATATATTCATAAAACCTATATATTCAACTATTGGAGTAATTTTGATACCATAACTATAGTTATAATTCATCATACAAATTAACAATGAGTATATGAGATTACAATTCATCATAGAAATTAGCAATGAGTATATGAGATTACAAATCATCATACAAATTAGTGAAGAGTATATGAGATTAGGAGAGTTGAGGAAGGTTTAGATGAGGTATATGCTTAGGTTGAAATTGGTGAAGTAATATATTATGGATGTGCATTATATGTATGTGATTGGTGATGTTATTAAATTGTGACAATATATGTTCAAGCTAGAGTTCTCAATGTGGTTGTTGTGTGAATGTCATTTTATGTTTACAAATTCATGGGTTTCTTGTCTATGTTGGGATCATCATGTACAAGTTTGATCTATTGTATTACAATATGCATTTGATCTAGCCACAAGGAAGACTTTGTGGACTAAATTGTTGATCATCCTTTAGGGCTCAATGGAGTTGTATAGTCACCAATTTATAGAGACAATAGCTCCATGGTCATTCATGCATAAAGTAACATAGTGGTCATTTTGGTGAATCAAAAATCAAAATAATGGTCATCCTAGTAGAGATGGGATGTTTTATATCGAGCTATTACAAGTTGAATAGCATGTCTTTCCATAGTGATGTGTTGCTTTGATTATCAAGGTGTTCTTAGGATGATTGCTATGTTTGTTTAAGGTTAGATAGTGTTGATTTGGTATAGCAAGGTGTTACATTGTGATCAAGGTATTTCCTTGTTAATATGTGTTAGGGCTCATTGGAGTGGTTGTAACCCCCCAAATTATGTTGCATGTAATTGTGACTCAAATGTTTAGATACATGTGTGTGTCTATATGTATGCATGCTTGTGCATATGTCAATTGGTCAACCTAGTGATATTGAGTTCTAGACTGGCTAATGGGTGGATGCCATAATTTTCCTAGGTTGGTTAAGTGGTGGATTTCATGTTGCTCTTGGGTTGGTTTTAGAAATTAGCTACAAAATTGCTTAGATTCTAGAATCACTATACCTTGATCAAATGGGTTGAAGACCTCTAAAAGGCCACACACATCAGTAAAATCCTTATGAAGTTGAACATGTCATTGTAATGATGCATAGGAGGACAATCATGCATTATACTTGAGTTATCACCCAAGCAAAATACTCTACACTCTAATAATAAATTGGTAACACATGTTCCTACATTATATGAATCAATGAATAACTTTTGTTATAATAAAGATGAATACATATTATCTCTAAATCCATGAATCTAACTGCAATTATATTTGACTATTGTAATGAACTTTGTGATATGTGTTTACCCAATATGTTTATAGGAGAAAGGGGTAGATTTGCTTAAGGACTCCATCAAAGATGTGTAGTATGAAGCATTAAGGAAATTGTTGGGTGATAGTTGACAATCATCAAATTATTGGTTAAGAATCAAGAGACTTGTTATTAATTTGTTCTTAAGGCATTAAGTTGTAATATCTAGAGAATTGTAAAGGATATGTTAATAGTTAAAGATTATAATACTTTGTGTAAACTAGTTGTGTAAAATTTGACCCATTGCCTCAAAGATAGAGTTAGTTTTTTAATACTATGATTCTATTGTGTGATATAGATTACTTAAGGCTTGTATGAGCTTCCTAGAAGGCTTAATTAGTACAAGGCTTGTGTGATATTATTATTTGGGTTAATCTATAAGACAAGTGACATGATTCTATAATGTTCTAGTTAGTGAGCTTAGCTACTTAAGTGTACTTGACCTAGAGGGAATGATCTAGACAATTAGAGCCATTGATGGTTAGATGCTAAAGTGTAGTATTTATGTAATTCCTAAATTTGGTAAGTAATTCTCTTATGTCATAAATTGAGCATATACCCTAGATATAAATCAAGTCTTGTAAATTATCAAGATTTGTTAAGAGATAATTGTATAAACCCTATGGATAAATCATGAAAGGAAGTATTACCATAACTCTTTGAAGAAAATTTTAATAGCCTAGACTGAATCCATTATTGTGTGAACCCCAATCTAGATACCTGCAAAACAAAGACAATAAACACCTCAAGTTAGATTTTACAAGCATAAACAAGGATTCCCCATGAAATCCATTTACAACCTCAAAATAGGAAAGAAAATAGAAAAGAACACAATGCAAATGATAAAACAAAGACCAAATCCTAATTAGAAGTGCAAAATCATGATCCCATGGGGGAATTGGTGCCAATTTGATGTGAAAATTGGCCCTTTCCCAATTCCTATGATGCAAGATGAATGTGTTGATGAAGACATGATCCACTTTTGTTGATGAAGAATGAGGACTCCAATCCAAAATCTGCAATAACCTAGCTAAGAACTCAAGATTGATGAATAGAAGTGGCTAAGTATTTTAGCATGGTAACTTTGCTCAAATTGTGGATGATCAAATGAGGAGAGGAGCTCTTCATTTATAGAATGCCAAGATGGATGAATGTCCAAATTTGAACAAATGTGGGACTAATCATTCATCCAATGATATGATGCCACTTGTCAAGCTATGAATGGGTGAAGAATGTGCAAGATTTGGGGAATGTTCCAATAAATGCATAAATTTGAATTTCAAATTTGTTGAAATGACATGCAAGAGGGAAGGAAAAATGCAATAAGTGTCACTTGGCTCAAGAAAAAGGACATGTAAGATAAATTTATTGCCTTGTTGGATATACATGTTGACTTGGAATTTTTGAATTCAAATTGAGAGAATATTCCAAAAGATGCCAGTGAGGAAAATAGAGATTTAATAAATGAATTAAATCTATTTTCATGTGCAACTTGCATTATCTAGAGGATGTGACATGAGATGAGATTAAATTAATTAAGGGTTAATTAATTTAATGAGAAAGGTTAGATGATCTGACCTATTTGACTCAAATTTGTGGATTTATTTTAAATCAAATAAGAGAGGAATATGACAAGAGATTTAATTAAATAAGGACTTTGATTTATTTAATTAAAAGAAATGGTGTTAGATTAAATCAAATAATGTTTTAATTTATTTAATTTAATGAAAAGACTTTAGAGATTTAATCAAATAAATTGATTATTTAAATAAATAGGGATAATTAGATCAGGTGGATTGATTTAATTAACAAAAGAGATTGACTTAATTAGATAAAATGATTTATTTAATTAAGAGATGAATATTAATGAATTTAATCAGATAAGGAGACATGATTAAATGGTTAGACCGAGGAGTGATTTAGGAAGAAACGGTGTTAGTAAGTTAGGATCAAATGCACAATGTCAATCGATATATTTTATGTGTCTACAATTATCTTGTGGCTCTTTGCAAGATTCAATGATCTAAAGTCTAAATAATTTAAGAATTGAAGATTTTTTCTTGAATTAATTATAGTAAGTCTTTGATCCCTTCATGATAATTTCTCTATCAATCCTATCCTTTAAAACTAGATTCCTTTGTAATATTGAAGCCTAATTTTGTTTCCAAGTCTTAATAACTACTAACCATCAATTCCTCAAGAAAATTGTTGACTATGGATGTCTTAGAGTAAATATCTAATGGAAACATTTCCCTAAGAGGAAATAATCCTAAGTCAAGAAAAATCCCTATTCATTATTCTATTGAGTGAAATTTAAGTCATCAATTGACTATTACTAGAGTTAAACATGCACTTAAGCCTATCCTCTAAGTTGGAATTTGAATGTTGCCCCTATAAAAAATTAGAATTTCAGTTATGTTAACATTAAAAGGATCCTCATATCCACTAGGAGTTTTAGGAACAAAGAAGTGTCAAATCTAAACTTGAGATCTTGAGTAAAATCAAATTTATAAATACCCACATCTATATCAAATTTAAATATAATCACATGTCAAGATTAAAATTAAGAGCTCTTTAATTTATGATGGCACTCCTTTTTTATTTAGATCCTAAAAATGTTGTGATTTATGTTATTCTCTCAAAAGTATATATAAAAGTGGGCAAGTGGCATGGGGTTCAAATGGTAAGGAGATTGATGAAAGATAAAGGAATTAAACAAAACCTCAAATGTAGTTGGTTTGAGACATCATTTGGGAGATGAACGCAATAGGGTATTTTTGAGATTCAAGACATTTACTTAATGATATGGGAAAGGAAGAAAAACAATCATTTATTTGCCACCATAGTGAAAATTTAGAAATTATTTTTGGTTTGTGGGACACAACCCTTAGAATAACTATTAGAGTTGTGAAGAACCTCTAAGTATGTGTTGATTGCCACATTGCAAAAAAAATATCTCTAAGATGATTGTAATAGAAGTTGTGAGGGATATGTAGTACACCCACCATTTTAAATATGGATAATTTTCATGTGGAGATTATTGGTCACACTAAATGAAGTGATACAAAAAATAGGAAACACTATAGTAATGTGCACCATATTAGACTTGCATGAGGGAACAAGGCTTTATTTCTATGTTCAAGAAAATTTCATTAGTTTTATTTTTTGTTTGAGTTTTTGGCAATCTAGAATATCATGTTGGCTATAAAATTAGATGCATAGAGTGCAATGGAGATCACTTCTAATAATTTTTTTTTTATTAGATTAAAATGGGAAGGCCCTGTACCCATTACAAAATGGCCATAGAGGCCAAATGAGGGGATCATGAGAAGTGAAAGACCTAGAAAGCAAAAAAAAAAGAAATAGCTACAAACCAACCAACACTTGAGAAACAAAAATAGCACACAAAGCAAAACCACGAGGGGACTGAAACTACTGCTGGTCTCCTAGAATCCTGAGACCACTAATTTCCTGTCACTCCTTAGCCAGGAATTGGAGCTTCTCATCAAATGGCAGGGTTCCCCTTTAAATAGACGAGGTCTCCACGGTAGTGTCTAGAGTTGAACTGCCCACCACCTTGCCTTTTTTCTACGCATGACTCTTCATGATTGTTCCTTAGCTCTTGTTGAAAGACCTAGATGGTCACAATGATATTCTTCAATCTCCTTGTTGTAATCAATAATCTCTTAAAGAAATTGCATAATTTTGTCTTCGTTGCTATGAATAGTAGTAATCTCCTCCTATAATTTCATTTTATCCTCCTTTGTGCCCACAAGGGCTTTGAGCTCTTCCACATCCTTGTTCTAATTAGCTCATCTATCAAACGATTTGGAAAGGGAGGAAAGCATATACCAACACCCATCATCTTCAACCTCACCTAGCCATTGAGCCAGTTGATTAAGCACCCTGTTTTCCAACACTTGGATTTTTTCCTTTGCGATAATGAGTTGGCCTAGAAGCCACTTTAGGATGTCATTCTAGACGTTGAAAGTTGCTAAAATTTCATTCATTTTATGTTGAGGGGGATCACAGGAGGCAAAAATATTGTTACCCACATTGAGTTCAATAGAGGTCCCATCCAAATTAATGTATATTTTTGGGGATTTTTGGGGACTAGAAGGGTTAATGATAGGAGGGGTATTGGGGACATTGAATACACCTCATCATGACTAAGGAAGTGCATGGGGGAATTGCCAGGGGTAGGTTTCCATGACTCATCATTAGGAGTTATCTAAATTATCAGAGCCATAGGTAGAAATAAGAGTGGTCTTGGGGAAATGCACTTTTAATGGGGTTAAGAGGGGTTTCCTTGTTAATAGGCATTTTCCCCCAGGATCTAGTGATACGACAAGTGGTGGAAGGGGTTTCACAAAGGGTGAAATTGGAAATGGGGCCCTTAGGGGGTTGGCAGGATTGTGGATAACCAAATTGCTCCTCTTGACAATGACTGGGGAGGGTAAAAGAGTGGGTTGCTAATGGAAAAGGTAGAAAATAAGCCCTGGTGAATGGGGATATTTTTGCTTTTACCTTATACATTCTTAATGGACTATTCAAGAGAAGAAAAAATCTAGAAAGAAAATTTCATTTTAACATTATAGAGGAAATGGTTAAGCATGGGAAAGAGACGGGCATGAAAATGATGGAAATGACCCTCTAATGTGACACACCTCATCAACACTTCTGCAATTTTACTCCACACCCTGGGAAGGTTTTCCTTGCTGAAATTGTTTTGGAGTATGTTAACCTTTCCACCAAGTTCTTTCAAAAACCTCTCCATATATTTTTTGGTAGTGACCCTTAGGCTTTCAAGGAATGAAAGTACCATCCAATGAAAGCCCCATCACCTCAATAATCAACTCAACATTCACAAGGAAGGAGCACCCACCAATGGTGATGGTGCCACCATTTTAGGAGTTAGTAAACTCAATAGACAACTTGGGGTCATGCCCCTTCATGCCATCCACATATGAGGCCAATTTATCTCATTGAATAATAGGACAAACCTCCCTATCTTACTTCCACACCTCACAAGTGGCAAGTTCATCCTAGACCAGCTTTCCCCCAAGGAAAAATTCTTAGACAAAAAAGCAAGAGAAAGAGTTATGTAGAAATGTCAAGAAGAATCCTTAATCCAAGAATAGAAAGGTTTATGAAAAGACTGCTTAGAGAGGGTAATTTGTTATAATTGTAAGTTGTGACAAATGACTAAGGGAGTTGGAAAGAGATCTAGCTCAATCTCTCTTTTTTTAGTACTTTGAAATCATTATTAATCAACTCACACACATGCCCATGGATATGAGAGATATTATCCCAAATAACTAAATTTGGAGTAAAAGCGACAAGGTTAGCTAGTGCATCCTCTACTTTGTTGCCATTTCTATACATGTGAGTAGATATGCTATTCCCAAGGGTAATCATGAGATTGCAAGCTGATAGGACGGGGTCCCAGAGGGACCAATAGGGTTTAGTCATCCTAGTCAACAAAAGAATGATGTTTCTAGAGTCTCCTTCAATGACTAGGTTGGAAAAGCCAGCATTCACAAGGTAATTCGAAGACCATAGAATACTAATATTCATTGTTGGGATATCTATCAAAGAATTATTTTATGATAACATGGATGTTTAATTAAATGATTATTATAAAAAAATACTAATGTATGAAATGAAAATTTGAAGTAGGAGGTCGAGAAAGAGAAAATAAAAGGTGAAGGAAAATCCAAAGTAAATGAAAAGATGCTCGACCATTAGGAAATGGGAGAGGATGACTCACAATTACTATATTTATTTTGTATATTTTTTGTTTAGACTAATTGTATTATCTTTTGCCTATGTTAGGTTAACTATTTAATTACACATTATATAATAGTTGTATTATCTTTTGTTTATGTTAGGTAAATGGTAAAGAAGAAACAATTAAATTTTGTGAAATTAATTGGACACTATAGTATCATTTGAATGCTCAAGAATATTGCACTCATATTCTAGAGAAATTATTCAAAATTTAACATGTGATTTTATGTCAGTAATGTTAAAACATAACGATCTATTGAGAGGGGGGTGAATCAGTAGATACTAAAAATTTAGCCTTCAAACACCTTTATACATATTACTTTCTTAGCTCAAATATTTTGTGTAGATTTCTTTCCTAAACTCTTAATGTGTAGATTGAAAACTAAAGATGCAAACATAAGCATACAAATAGACAATCAACACACACATGCCCACAACACCAAATATATGTGGAAAAATCAAGATGGGAAAAACCATGGTGATAAAATCTGCTTGAGGCTACTGCTCAAATCCAATGTCACAAATAAAATCTTTGTTACAGTGTTTAGGGCTACAACCCAAGGAAGCTTCAACTCCCTAATTTAGAAGCTACAACTTCAAGGATGCTACAACACCCTGTTTTAGGAGCTATAACTCTAAGGCGACTACAATCACCTAGTCTAAGCTACAA
This sequence comes from Sequoia sempervirens, assembly GCA_007258455.2. NCBI lineage: Eukaryota > Viridiplantae > Streptophyta > Pinopsida > Cupressales > Cupressaceae > Sequoia > Sequoia sempervirens. The sequence continues at coordinate 25,608 of VDFB02326483.1, forward strand.
CTTAGTTCAATGAGGCTACAACCTCAATGAAAAATTACAAGTTCATATATGCATACAATTTGGTTCTACTCAACCTGAAAATGCACCATTACATTCAATGAATTGTTGCACACCCTACAACTTACACTACTACTGCTGAAGTTGCACTCTCAACAACACACCCTCGAATGCAAAACCTAGATGATTATCTGTGTTGTGTCTAGGTCACACATATGTGCATTCACTATCTACACTCGTAGCTCTCTCTCCTCTTTTCTTCTTGTAGATACAACCCATGGAAAATTCTATGATTGTCTTCTTTTTCTTCTCTCAACTAATCTGCAATCACTTCCTCGAGATTCTTTGTACCATCCAAATCTTCTCAAATCTTCTGCTAGGGTTTCCTTCGCCTACAAAATTCACTAGAAAGCTACCTGTACATCGAGCTACATGCCATCATCTAGCTCATCATAAAGACATTTGATAAGGTTTATCAAATATCACCATAGCTCTGCATCGAGCCATACAACATTTAATTCTGATACAGGGAATTTTTCTTCGTTCTCTCTGTCAAACCCTAAATTTTGATTATGCATTCTCCTAACTATTTAATCTAATTTGATCTTGATCACCTCTACAATCTATTCTAAAACCTTGAAGGTCAAATCTTCATTTACATTGGTCGCTTGGTGTAGTTGGACCAATTAATTTCTTCTTTTATGTCAGTTACTAGTTGAAACCCTCATTCATATTGTTGTGGCCATTGTAAATCTTTATCTTTGAATCTAGGCCACCGATCAAGATTCTCTTCGTGCCATGAACCTACATTATCCATTCATCTCAACACCTTTAAGGTCCAACCGTTTGATAAACAATTTTCAAATCTCCATCATTGATCTCCACTGACTCACGATGATTGTTGGATCAATTGCCAAACAATTTGCACCGTAGATCTCCTCCATACACTGCTTTCCATACACGAGGTCCATTAGATAGGTCATCCCCATGTGTCATCCTTTCATTCAATCTCTTACTATTCATCATCCTTACCTTATCGGGTCCCATAGTTGGCATCCATTCTCCTGCTGCCTTATTGTAGGGACTAGCTCCACAGTCCTAGCGATATCACTTTGTTTCATTGATGAAGGTTATCATCACTACATCAAGGGGACTTTCTTGAGAGTCCTACCCATTATGTAATGTCACTCCAATGGAAACAAAAATCCCTAATACATCATTCCAATATGTGGTCCACACAATGTCGTCATATGTCCACGTGTCTACATCGTCACCTTCCACTATCTAGCCCACCAAGACTTTGTAGCGAGCACCATCCGATCTCCAAGGATCAATCTTCACCGTTCCTCACTAGCCCAGCGAGTCTTGATCGGGCCCCACTGAATTCTTAGTGGGATTGTGGGAAACTGCCATGTATACACCTTTGACATCACCAAACTCCATCATCAACCTGTTGGGTCCCACCTTCTTCATCAATGATCATCATGGCTAAGTCAATAACTCGGAGGTTTCCAAAAATTCACAACCCTTAATTTGTGGTTCTAAAGTTCTAGACTTCTGCAATCTCGTGATCCTGCCATAGCTTCAAGTCCCACCACAGTTATTAGACCATCAAAAGAACTGTGAACAAGGTCCCATCAAAAACATTCACTCACGCCGATAAAGCTCTCCTTACTCCTTATCGCTCCATCGAAGAGAGTCCTTCTAGACTTGTACTGATACACGGGTGTCTTGTCGATAGAATGATCATTGGGCCATCGAAGAGACTTCTGCTTGACTCCTATCGACATTGAATTGTCTTTTCGATAAGATAGTTGTTGGGCTATCAAAGAGACTCCAACTTGACTCCTGCTGATACACTAGTGTTCTACCAAATTGATGGAAATGTATAACTTTAAAGTACCAGGTAGAGGGGTTGGTCAGCTCCATGGGATGAATGGCATAAGTTATTACTTATGTGACCTACAAATTGCAATACCAAGTCACCGAAAAAATATAATTTATGTTCACGATCTACCATGACTGTAAACCTATTAGGGTTTATTTGTAAACCCTAATATCACCCGAGAGCACAAATAGTTCATTCTTGGGTGTATTCATCAACCATTGTCCATCTACAAAGCACATCACTGGAATGCTCTCGAAAAACCCATATCAAATTTGTAGCTCCCAATTTTCCATCAGATCCACTGCTCTCATATACATCCTTTGTCATCATGCCAACAATCTCCTTTGCATAATTTTCTCTTTTGACATCAATGAAAACTATATGCCAACAAGAAGAACCAAAATGCGATAGAAAATTTGGTAATGTGGTGAAGGAAAAACTACCAAGGTTGAGGTTAAAATGATCCCTAAATATGATATGGGAATCGTCACTAAAGAAAGCCTAAAACAAAATGTGAAATTGTTAGGATATTCAATTTTTGATGTAACAAAGGGTTTATCATATATTAGGTCTAGTTGTTGATTAATTAAGTGTCATTTTTATCTCTTTTATTGTCCTATCAAAATACTTTTGGGAAAACCTACATTGATATAGAAGAGCCTAATGATGAAGCAAATATTTCCAATTCTTACATATAGTTTTTTGTTCTTTCTATTATCTAAGCATAACTTAAATCCCACAAACCAATCTCAACATTCACTAGAATTAGGTTTTTGTGTTGTCTTTAGGATTTGTGGAGCCACAATTGTGATAAAAAATATAGTGAAAGTGCAATACATACATCAAATGTATTACTAATGTAATCTCTTCACTTTATATTATTTATATCAAGCCTATATAAATTTTCATGGATTAAATAATTTTAAATAATTGGTAAGGATCGGTGGACAAGGATGAATCATAATGGTTGAAGTTGTTAGAGTAATTGGTTTTTGCTTGATTAATTAAACAATATCTGGTTAATTAACTAAGTTACCTTTTATCTCTTTTTCACTTAAGCTAACTTTAGGTGCATAATAATTAATTATTTTATTAATTATTATGTGCAAGCCTAGGGTTTTCCTTTTTAGGTTTTTTTTACCTATATAAGGTTGTAATCTTTTCTTTGTAAAAATTCTGTTACATTGGCAATATTGGGCTCTATATTTTCAGAGCATTTTTTGTATTGCTTTCTTTGCATCTCCCTTGTAACAGGAATTTTAGCTTGCAGAGATCTTTCTTCTCCTTCATGGTATCAGAGCAAAGGTTTGAAGCTCCTTGTTCTGGTTTTTGAGATCTTGCATTAGAAGTTGGGTTTGTTTTTAAAAAAAAAAACAGGAAAAAAATACAAAGGGTTCTTAAAAAAAATTGATTTTTTTTTGGGTTTGCACCCACGATATGCACGGTATCACCGGACCTGCAAGTACTGCAGGCGGCAATACTCTTCTCGTCTATCGCGCCCCTATTTTTTTCCGGTCGTCTGTCACCACCGTGCCACTGGTTTTTTCGGTTGTTGCCCAAGCTCCCGCCGCGACCTATTTTTTTCAGCTGCCCCATGGCCATTGCTAGTTCTTCAACCCCCTATTGCTGCCGCCCTGTCACCACCGCTGCTTGTTCTTTGGCCACCCATGGCCACTGTCCTCGTCATGCTCCTCCACGACCTGCATTCCTTCGGTGCCCCCGCTGTTTCCTCCGTTGCCGAGCTCACCAGTCGTTGCCTGAGCTCCCTCCGTTGCCCTGCGCACCCGGCTCGTCGGACTTACCACCCACCCCCTAGTCGCTCAGCAAACCAGGGGTTTATTTTTTTTAGCCCCTGGGTTTAAAGGATGCCGATTTGTGCTTTTGCAGGAGGCTTCACAAAATTGGGTATAAAATGGGCATACGGTCTCCGTTTTTTTCAAATGAGATACCGTTGGAAAGATAATTCTATGTTGGACGTCATGGTACTGGTATTTTTTTCTATATTTTCTATTTGACTATATTTTTTTCCAGTAAAAGTGGGGTCTTCTTTCTGTCATTTATATCAGAAAACCAGAACACCAAAACTCTCAAAACAATCAAACCCTTCTGCATCTTCTGTCTATTCTGAAAGATCACATAATAATAAAAAAACTAGCAGGTACAGGTACAGGTACAGGTGTAGGGTTTCATGGCAAACTCCTCAGTTGAGTTACTCACATCACACAACTATCACACCTAGAAGTCTTGCATGATGAGGCTTCTCAAGTCACGAGGGTTGTGGTCTTGATTAGATGAGGTTCAGCCTCACTTGCAGCGTCCTTTTGAGATTATGCAACACAGGAATAAGATGGATGAAGCTATGGGTTTACTATCCATGCATGTTTCAGATAGTCTTCTGTTTCATCTTGATGCTTTGCTCACTCCTTGTGACATGTGGTTGAAGTTTGAGACACTTTTTGGGACCATTAATGAGTTTCGAGCATTACAGATTGAGGCAGAGCTAACTTCACTGCTACCTGAATCATTTCCCACCATTGAGGATTTTTTGACCAAGTTCAAAACAATCTGCACTATTTTATAGGGTTGTGGCAAGAACAAGTCAGACAAAGAGTGCATTTACTTGATCCTTTCGAAGCTTCGTGGTCCATTTCATATATTTTCTTCTTCATTCTATTCCACCATGGATGGTCTAGGTGCTCATTTTTCCATGCCTACCTTTGATGTGTTTTGTGAGCATTTGTCTCGTGAGTAGTCACACCTTTCTCAGACTGATATGCTCTCAGGCTTAAAGAACAAAGCATTGGTTGCTCAACCATCTAAGGAGAAACAAAAGTAGAAACCAAAGCCCCAGAAAGATTCTGCAGGCAGTGAGCATTCCTCCAAACCACCTCCTAAGTCTGATTCCAAACCACCACTTAATCTGAAACAGGGGAAATCTTTGAAGTCTGGTGAGTCTTCCTCCAAGACTAAGAAGAGATCAGGAGACACTTGCACCTTCTGTGGCAAGGAAGGACATCCAATTTCTAGGTGTTGGAAATGATTAGAGGCTTTAGAGGAAGCCCTGTAGCAACATCACATCTCCTCACCTCAGTTGTCTTCTCCTTCCACAGGGAAAGGTCATGCTCTCACTGCTCGAACATCAACCTCTGTGTCCACTTGGATTTTAGATTCTGGTGCTTCTCACCATATGACTCACACTCAGCAGTTGGTCACTTCTCTTGCCTCTTGTGGTACTTCACAGATTGCAGTGGGTGACTCTACACAGCTTTCAATCTTGGGTTCAGGTTCTGTCACTTTGGATTGGGGTACTCTACAGGATGTTCTGGTTGTTCCTAACATCTCGACGAACCTCCTGTCCATTTATCAGATTTGCCATTCTAGCTCTGGTAAGACAGTTGAGTTCTCACCACATCATGTGGTTATTCGAGACCTCCATGACTCTGATTTGGTTGTGGCTACTGGGTATGTTGATACTGCATCTCATCTTTACAGATTTGTTGGATTTGAGCCTTCTGAGGGTACAGGTTCATCTCTTATAGCACATGCAGATTCTGTGAGTAAGCTTTGGCATGAGTGTTTAGGCCATGTCAATTATAGATATCTTCAGCAGATGAGTACTTAGGCACTTGTTCTTGGTCTTCCACAAATTTTGTGCACTGACGGTGTTTGTCATGGCTGTGTGCTTGGCAAGCATCGCAGTGATCCCTTTCTGAAGGGAAGCACCACTCATGCTTTGGCACCCTTGGAGTTGATTCATAGTGACCTCATGTCATTTCCCACTCCTTCTTTTTCTGGGGCCAAGTATGTACTCACATTCATTGATGGCTTCTCCAAATGCACATGGGTGTACTTTCTTAAGTACAAGTCTGATGTCTTTGATTCCTTTCGAATCTTCAAGACATTTTTCGAGAAGAAGTCTGGCCTTTCTATTCGGCGGATACGTACAAATAGTGGGGGGGAGTATGTGAATCAGGTTTTCAGAGATTTTTGCATTGAGCATGGTTTGCAGCATTAGTTTACTGTTCCCTACACCAATCAATAGAATTATGTTACTGAGAGAAAGAACAGGACTTTACAGGAGATGTCGAATTGTATGATTCATTCCAGGTCCATGGATCCATCTTTTTGGGATGAGGCAGTTAATTGTGCCAACTATGTTCAAAATTAGATGCCTCACAAGGCGATTCGACATATGACTCCTGAGGAGGCTTGGTCTCATGACAAGCTTGATTTTTCATCATTTCGAGTATTTGGTAGTGAAGCATCGGCATTTATTCTTGATGGTCAGAGGAGAGCCTTGGAGCGGAAAAGTCGACCCCTCATTTTTGTTGGCTACTGTGAGGATGTTAAGGCGTACAGGTTGTTTGATCCTGATTCTAGAGAGGTCCTATTTCGACGGGATGTCCAGTTTGATGAGCGCCTTCCCACAGTGGATACCCTGTCTCCAGTGTCTACTTCACTACCTCCTCCCCACATTGTAGCTCTTCAGGATTATGTTGAGGCTAATTCTGATGAGGATGCTTATGATCCCCCACCTCTTGCTCCCCCTCAGATGCCCAAATTGGCTCGCTTTACTGTTGAGGCAGCAGGATCTATGGCTGGTGATCCTTCAAACACTCGTCACACCCATTCTTATACTGCGGGTTCTAGTCTTTTGAGTCATGCTCTTTCAGAGGATCCTCAAAAGTTTTCAAAGGTGACAGGTCACCTTGAGTGGGATAGTGCTATGGAGGAGTATTCTTATTTGATGAGGAATAGTACTTGGGATCTTTGTCCTCTTCCGAAGGGCAGAAAGATGGTTTAGTGCAGATGGTTGTATCGCACCAAGTATGTTGCTGATGGTTCTATTGATAACTACAAAGCATGTCTTGTTGCGAAGGGTTTCTCGCAGGTTGAGGGTATTGATTACTCTGAGACATTTTCCCCTGTCGCCAAGATGAATTCTATTCGCTTCGTACTATCCCTTGTAGCTTCTAGGGTCTAGTCCATTTATCAGATGGATGCACGAAGAGTGCGTTCTTGCATGGTAACCTATAGGAAGAGATCTATCTGAAGCAGCCTCCGGGATTTGTTCAGGATGCTTCTTTGGTTTCCAGACTTCGGCGTTCATTATATGGACTCAAATAGGCCCCTCGGGCTTGGTATGAGAAGATGGACTCTTTTTTGCTCTCCACTAGTTTCACACATTGTCATTATGATCCTACAGTCTATATTCAGAATCTTGAGGGTGAGATCTTGATTCTTGTGCTATATGTTGATGATATCCTCATCACAAGCAGCTCATCCTCTATGATTCAGCATGCTCAGAGAGCTTTGATGGAGCAGTTTGAGATGACAGATCTCAGTCTTCTGCACTATTTTCTTAGTCTTTAGGTAATTCAGTCTTTTGATGGGATCTCCATTTACCAGCAGAAGTATTCTCTTGATATGCTTCAATGCTTTGGCATGCTTGATTGCAAGCCTGCCCCCACACCTTTTTAGTCAAGGTTTGTTTTGAATCCTACTTGCCCCACTCCTTTTGTAGATTCTACACTTTACAGGCAGTTGGTTGGCAGTTTGTTGTACCTGACTCACACTTGTCCTGATCTTTCCTTTGCGGTTGGCCTTGTCTGTCGATTCTCCCATGATCCTCATGAGAGTCATTAGCAAGCTTCCAAACATATTTTGAGGTACATTCAAAGAACCCTTTCTTTTGGCATTCACTACACATTAGGGGATCCTCACATTGTTGGCTACACTGACTCGGATTGGGCTGGTGATGTCAATGATCAGAAGTCTACTTCTGGCTTTGTTTTCTATCTTGGCTCTGGTCCTATCACATAGTCTTGCAAGAAGCAAACTGCTCATGCATTATCATCTATAGAGGTTGAGTACCGAGCTGTCGTGCTCACTAGTCAGGAGATTTTATGGCTTCACCAGTTGATGACTGAGTTTGGTTTTCCTCCTGATAGTCCCACTATTCTTTGGTGTGACAATCAGAGTGCTATACACATTTCTCGCAATCCGGTGGAGCATCAGTGGATGAAGCACATTGAGCTTCATATGCATTTCATTAGACAGTTGATTCAGGATGGTTCTCTCATCTTGGAGTATATTCCCACTGCCGAGTAGGTTGTTGACATCTTCACGAAGCCTTTTGCCTCGCTGCACTGTCTTCAGTTGCACTCTATGCTTGGGGTGAAGGAAGTTGTCCTTGGGGGGTCTTTATGAGGCCTTCCTTCCTTCATGTTTCTTTCTACATGTTCTTCTATCTCTTTTTGGAGAGGAGTTTTTCCCATTGAGTTTTCTCCTTTTTCTTCATTTCATAGAGATTTCCTTGTACTTGGGTACCTAATCTAGCCTTGTTGTCGGGACCCATTGTTCTTTGCTTTCTGTAGCTCTTTCTAGGTTTTAGCTTCTCCCTAAGTCTAGCTTAAGGGGGGTGTTAGAGTAATTGGTTTTTACTTGATTAATTAAACAATATCTAGTTAATTAATTAAGTTACCTTTTATCTCTTTTTCACTTAAGCTAATTTTAGGTGCATAATAATTAATTATTTTATTAATTATTATGTGCAAGCCTAGGGTTTTCCTTTTTAGGTTTTTTTACCTATATAAGGTTGTAATATTTTCTTTGTAAAAATTCTATTACATTGGCAATATTGGGCTCTATATTTTCTGAGCATTTTTTGTATTGTTTTCTTTGCATCTCCCTTGTAATAGGCATTTTAGCTTGCAAAGATCTTTCTTCTCCTTCAGAAGTTACAATCCACTTGTTTTGCCAATTTTTCATTTCTTAAAAAAATAGAACACATCACACTCTCCTTTCCCTTCACAAAGGATAACATCTAATAAATATAAATTCCACAAAACATAAATCATTGGGCCACATGGCTATATTTGGAATTACTCCTTTATAATGCAAGCCCAATTTGGCATCCATCTACTTTCATCTTGACTAATAACTATTTGACCCTTAAGTCCATGACATCTAGAAAATAAAACTACAAACTACTCTTTTTTGAATGGATAAATGATAGAATTCACAACAAAGAATTCAACCATTTTTGTTCATGTATAGAGTAAAGAGAATACATGCGACTTTGTACAAATTTACTAATGTGCCAACACAAAAGTGAGAGTGTCTTGTTGAGCAAACACAAAAATAATTTTTCACCTATCATAAGTCAATGGTCAATAAGAAATAAACTACATGGGGAAAAGTAGGGACTTAGGCATTGTTATAATATTCCACCATCATTATAACACAAAAATATTATTAAAATCATAAAATATTTAATAAATGTATTTGGGGAAACAAATAAAAAAGGGCATCAATCATATAGCTAGGTAAAGACATAAGGATGAAACCCTAATTTGATTTTTTGGATTGATTGTCAATGTTAAGCATGCCATAACACTATAAAGAGATAGAAATAGGTTATTCCAAGAATGGATGTCAACAACACCTCTTGGTAGGGACTTAAATGTCCAAAAGGTGCAACAAGAATCCAAAAGTCTCTAATAGAGCATACCAAATCAAGAAGATAGGGAGAAGAATAAAATAAGGCCACAAATTAAAATGTACAAGAATTATGTACAAATATAAATTAAACATAAAAGAAAGAGAAACTTAAAAATTAAAGGCTTGCAATGAACAACATTGCCCACATATTAGAGACACGCAATTGTAACTAAGAAGATTCTAGCATACATATGAAGCTAAAATGGCCCATACAAAAAATGTGATACACTAACCTTTACAAGACCTCTTGTGCCTAAAGGTTATAGGAAAATATACAATTAATACTTCCCTAAATCGAAAACAAAAGTTTAGATTAGTTATCCCATTCTTTTCATTATAATGCAATTACTACCTAGCTAAAATATAAATATTCTCATACATTCAAGAATGTACACATGGGCATATTTTGGTTGAAAGTCAAGAATAAAAATTAAATTTTAGGCCCTTATAGAAATAAAAAAGCTCACTATGCAACATATAAAAATCATGCATATTAACATTACCATTGTTGCATCTAGTATTTACGCTAACATTACGTGGTTCATCATTATTGGAAAGTGAATCTAACCCAACACATAGAAAAATAAAATTCTTCATAATCTAATGTCTTGGAATTGTCCTAAATCCAAACCATGTTAGATATATTAATATCAAACTTAAATGCCTCATATTCACATGTTACAAAATGACATACTAGGCTACTTGATTTTTATAAAGAAAACTTTTTATTAGCAAATCCCGATGAAAACTCTCAAATGTAGGAAAATTCTCTAAGTAAACTATATTGGGTTAATTCTATAGGTCACCTTAAATGTGTAGCTTATCTTCTTCTTCATTTGCACAAAGATCCAAATATTACTTCTACTATCAATTTGGTTAGCTTTAAATTAATGTTTGTAAAAATATTATTGGAACAAGAAAAACTAATGCTATGGTCAAATAGAAAAAAATCATATACACTTGAGTCATATAGGTAGCCCAAACCATCATTTAGATTATTAAAGCTAATATGGAAAGTTGAGGCACCACATGTGAAGGACCTAGTTTCATATCGAAGGCTCTCTAATTTTTATCACATTCATTGTAACAAGCTATATGAGACTCATTTTTATAACCAAATTCATTAATAAATCTACTAGCAAATTTATTAATAAATAATGCTAAGTTGACTTCATTATTAGTTTATTCATCTTCTTTTGTTAGAACTTTCTCTTAGCATATTTTGTATCTAATTGTTGGAATGCTACAAACCAAAGGAATGAATCATCATATACTACAACTTGGTCATTAGCATCACAAATATTTACAGCTAACTTATTAGACTAAACATCCAAATCTAAGGGATTATCAATAGAAATAATTTTGGATATAAAATATAACATCATTGATATCGTAATGGCTTCATCAATGTGTCTACCTCAATAATAAGCCTATAAAAGATTTATGAGATTCATCTCTTTTGAAAAAATATTATACTTAAGATCAAAGACTCCATGATAGAATCTCAAACATTCTTTTTTTTTTTGTATTGAACAAAGCTAAAAAAAAAATACAATAAGAAAAAGAATGCAATCTTAAAAATAGATTGACAAAAGAAAGAGCAAGAAAGCACTAGACATAGTGACCATATAGCTCACAAAAACAGATAACAATGTCAGTCCTCAGTAACAAAAATGACTGGAGCAGCTAGCAAAACATATAATCCAAAAACAATGCAAGGACATTATTACATATTGAACTTAAAAAACTTTTGTAGTTGTCTGGCACAAACGAACTCCCTTTAATGGTGTTGAAGGAATTGATTCAAATCTAGGTGCTGATTGTAATCTGCATCACCTTTACGTCCCTTCCTTAGCTGAGAACATAAGAAGATAAATTGAACCATTAGGTCAGAGTAAAACTTTTGAATATTTGTTTGCTGATGCAAAATGTGATTAGAAAGCACAGCTGAACATCTATTTTTCTACAAGTGTAACAAAATACATTGTCTCATAGAATCAACAATTAAATTTTTATGAAGTCTAATACCAAACATAACTTCTTTCCATCGTAATGCATGATAAAAAATAGCAGGAAGGTGGTAAAAAATAATGTTGCATTTTTTTTTGCTCTATAATAGTCCCAAAAGATATGTTTAAGATTTTCATCGTGCTGACAAAAAGAGTCCCTGGTTGCTTGAGTCTTTAAAAATTTTATTCCATCCCCAACAGAGAGTTTATGATGAAGAACTTTGCAAGCCAAAACCTGAGCATTAGCTTCTGTTTTAGGTATGGGTTCTTATATATCAAATAACCCATACCTAAGAACCTTAAAAATTTAATGTCTTCGGATGCATTTTGGTAATATCCTGCAACTAGGGCGTTCCATGAGAACAACATTTCTGTCAAACAGTTCTCGTGCCTTGTCTATGCTTCAACATTTTTGCATACATGTCTACCACGGCAGTTGCAACTTCAATATCTGACAGAATTCCTCTATTCATTTTCCTGGGATGAATGTCCATGCCATGTTCCAAAGCTCCCATTTTGGCAGAGGCTGGAGGAATACTGGCAAAGGTTGCGATGTCTGGCTTTGCAGCTGCCAATTGCATTTAGTTAAAAGTTTCTAAATCCTTTTTAGTGAACGCATTTTGTGTATATCCTGCAATCATAGCATTCCATGAGACCGCTTTATTTGAGGCATCCGCTCAAATAGTTCACGTGCCCTGTCTGTGCTTCTGCATTTTGCATACATGTCTACCAGAGGATTTCGAACTGTAATATCTGATAATAATCCCTCTTTAGTTTGATGGATGTCCACACTCTGTCCCAAAGCTCCCATTTTGGCATAGGCCAGGAGTGCACCAAATCTGCTTTAGTTTCTGCGACATGCTCTGCAGATGGAGTTTCTCGAGAAATCTTGCACTAGAAATCCTCCTGTTGCTGCTTCTGCTTGAGCGGGAGGGGCAGATTTGAAATTTAAAGTCAAACTTAACCCGTCGCTTTCATTATCAACGAGTGTGACAGCATTAGGCGGAAGTTGCAGTGAGGTGACTGTCAGAGAGTCAGAGGAGTGCAGTGGAAAAGAAAACGGGAACGGAAGATGAAAATAAATCAAAGAATCCGACCGAACGGTGTAAGAGAGCCACGTAGGAAGTCGAAGCTTAGTGTGTGATCTTTCTAGCCACAATAGGATAGGATAGCTGCCATGCAAAATACCGCCGCAAAATTGTGCATCCGCTCATCTTTGTAGCCCGAAATGTACTCTTCTTGATTCAATTCGTAGGGTTTTTAAGGTTAAAGTACGTGGCTACAAAAATTAGACATTGCCTTAATAGTTTTGATAGCTGCAAAATCCATTACAATGCTGATTTTCCCTTACAGCTAAAGGAGAGGCCGCAAAGTTCATGCAGAGTAATTAGCTGCAAAAATAACGCCATGATGTAGGATAGTTTTTCCTTGGCGACAAAATTACCTGCTAAATTGTGTTTGTATTCATCTGAAAAGCCTCAAATTAGTAAAATGTGCAATTCTCGGTTCATATCTTAAGATTTTATTGATTAAGGTTCTTATCTGCAAAAATGATAGCCTTACAAGTTTTAAGTTGCTGCTAAATCCTTTTCAGTGCTAATTTTATCATACTTTATAGTTCACAGGAAATAAATGTTTACCTGCATAGTCTCCATCTGTAAAATTGCTGTCTTATTGGATAGTTGTTTCCATAACAATTTTAGGCACAAAACTTTAGATAGCATGCATCGCCCAGGCTTGACATTTTGAGTGCTTCTTTTGCCGTGGAAGATGGAATGTGTTATTTAACCTGTAGCTAGTCTCTGTGTGGTTGTAGTATGTACATTTTTTAGGGTCAGTGCAGTCTTTTTTTCTAATATATAAAAACTTGGGCTAATAAATGTTGTTGTTTTCAGATTAAGAGAGAGAATTGCACAATGAGGCTGGTTAAACATCCTAACATTGTACAGCTTGCTGAGGTATTTTTCACAATGGATACAAATATCTCACTAGTAATAAAAAAATCAGATTATGTTGGATGTGTAGATCTGTTTTTTTTTTTTTTACATCAAGGAGGGGTAATTTTTTTATTAAAACATGAAAAAGTTACAAAACAAGGGCATTAAATAGTCCTATCAAGCTCCATCAAGTGATCCAACTATCGAGACAAATCTGAGGTTAGCTGATCCTGATCCACCAAATTCCAATCATGAATATGATCAGAAGCCCATTTAGCCAAACAATCAGCAACGCCATTCCATTCTCTAGGAATATGAGTGAAAATAATATGTTTACAAATTCGATATTTGTCACTTTACATTCTTCAAGAAATTGGCAACTTTATATGTTATTGAGGCCTGTGGATGTTTATTTGATTTTAATATTTGCTTTTCTTTTCTTCTATGCAGGTTATGGCCAGCAAGACAAAAATATATTTTGTTCTTGAGTATGTTACCGGTGGAGAGCTTTTTAATAAAATTGTAAGCTTTAATCTTTAGGATAATAAAATTGATGTATTTCGTGCAGAAGTTTAATCTGTATGTGCAGCATATGCAGGTACACTTATTGTTTTCTTTTACGTTTTTTTCATTGCCAACATTGTTACCTTTTAATTAATTGTATCTTGTCTACAACAAATAATGCTCAGCTACTTCTAATAATCTCATTAGCTTCACTCTCTAGGTATTTCACTTTTCTTCCTCTGTTTTGAATCTCCTGCAAGCCAGTATATGCTTGCAACACCTTTATATGCCTTTTCTCCAATTTGGTATCGGGGCATCCATCAAGTGCATAGGTGGATGTAAATTATTCCTTGACCTCAATGATACCGCTTCTTTGTTAAGAAAAAGCAAAATAGTCTTCAAGACACAAGGATGAAGAGAGTTAAAATTAACTACTAAGATAAGGATCTATAGTAGTTTAGCATTGTGTCCTGTTAATTTTAAGCATAAATTTAATTAAACTGTTCACATGTAGAGTACTTCCCTATCTTCTTGAAATTTAATCTAATTTACGAGGTTTTTCCATATGTACTGCGATATATCAAGCTGCAAAGAAACCTCGATTATCAATAGTTTCTGTTGAGATAATGCTACGTGCGAGATGTGGTTGTCCTTATGGTTTCTTCCCAGATGTGCTAGTTGCTACGTGTTTGCTATCACCGCTAGTAAAGTTCCTAATGCCATTCAATATTTTTTCTATTACCAAGCTCAACAACGGAAGCTCAAAGAAGATGCCGCCAGAAAATATTTTCAGCAGCTTATAAATGCAGTTGATTTTTGTCACAGCAGAGGAGTTTATCATCCAGATCTCGAGGTATGAGAAAGCAATCTGGGCTCATCAGCTTTTATAGCATATGGGTGCAAGCTTTTGATATGTTTTTAATTTGCAGCAGAAATATATTAACAGTAAAATATTTTAATGAATCTGTCAGAGTATTGTTAACTATGATTCATGCATGTTGAAGGAAAAAATGTCTCATTATCTGTAATTTAATATCAATTCCAGCCAGAGAACCTTCTTTTGCATTCAAAGGGAAATCTGAGGATCTCAGATTTTGGTCTGAGTGCTCTCTCACAGCAAGTGAAGGTAATAACTAGCCTGACTGTAGCGTTAGTTCTTTCATGGACAAAGAGAATGCCCTCTTATGATGAACTTCAGTTACAACTGATATTCTGTACAATTGGTTTTTCTTCATGTTAAAATGATTTATTAGTTTGTAATTCAGTTGTTCTGTTCCAGGATAAAATATACAGTAGTCATCCTTAGTTATATTTGGCTGTGTAATGTACACATCTTGCCTAGAAATATAAATATTAATAACATAGTCTACCACTTGGATGGATCTCCATATTCTAGACTTTTCTTGGTCAAAATCACTGAGCAGGTATAGGCCTCAATGATTCCGTTCTTTAACAATAAAATGCATAGCTGCCGTCAAATTATACTAACTACTTCAAATTAGCTTTTGCAAACTATTTGTGAAAAGAACTTTATAGAGTTGCATACTACCTTTTAAAACAAAGTTACCTAATGATGTGAATGGCATAAACTTGTTTTCCAACAAATATCAATAATAAAAACTTGGTGCTAATAAAAAATTTGAACGGTGACCACATTCACAAAAGCCTCAAACAGAATAAATTGTCCAAAACCAGTGGGAAACAATCTATAAATTTTATTTAAATATATATATATATTTTTGTTCAAATCTCTTTTGCGTTTGGAAAGACAGCATCTTTAGAAGCTCGTATACCTAATACTCCATTTCTCTTTTCCTCTCTGACAATGTGATTCGACATGTATTTTATGGGTGAAAGAAAAATATGTCAGCATCAGGCTCAAATGTTTCTCATATGTAACCTAATATTAATTCAGCAGTGAGGAATTCCTCCTTAATGGACCTCTCTCAATAGCCTTATATCTTCTCCCCTGCTTGAGATCCTTAATATTGATAATTTTTTCATGTATTAAGGGAAAAAAAAACCTATGCTCCCCCAAGTTTCCGGGACAGGGATGGCAGCGGGCAGGGGACAGGGGACAGGGGACAGCTATTAAAAAGGGTAAAATTTTTAAAATATAAAGAAATTTTAATTATTCATACATCGATAAGTCATTCATCATATATTTTATAGAATCTTTGTGAGTATGGGTTATTGAATAGGAATTATGATGTTATAACTTATATATATGAGGATGAGTTAATAAAGACATGTCTGATTGATGTGTATATTCAGGCGAGGGATTTATTATTAAATTTTTGTTAAAACCTTCAAGACTTCATGTTCTGTTGTCAAAATGATTAGCAAATAGGAACAATTAAGTTAAAAGATAACTGATTATGTTCCAGTTTGACCTTAGCTGGGATTGTAATAGATGGTATTGTTCTATGAGTTGTTTGTACATGGCACTATTGATAGTTTTTGCATTATGAAAGTGGAATTTCTTGCCAACTATGACTTAAGTTGTATTCAGTAGTGTAATGACTGCAGCATGCCAATTTTGTCAGTCACAGTCCTTGTATACTGAATAGGTTGTCCAATAAATGAAACAAGATAATCCTTGACTTCGACTTTCACTGTGAAGTGCAGAGATCTTCAACAAAGGATATGTATTTTGTAGATTTTGTGATCATGATTAGTCATTGGTTTATTACTTGGTCAAACTTATATTTTGGTGGGGTTTGGGGGCAATGCTCACAGTGGGGTTGAGGAGCAGTGTCTTTCATGGGACTTTGTGGGTAGTGCCTCCAAGAGGGTTGAGGAGCAACGACCCCAATGGGGTGAAGGGATAGTGCCCCTTGCAAGGCTGAGGAATAGTGCCCCTAGTACATTCCTACTTGCAATGCAAGGTAGGGTTGAGGAGCAAAGCCCCTGCCACTAAGCCCAAATGAAGACCTTCAAAACTACACATACTTTCATGGTGCACATCATTTTCATAATTTTTTGTAAATCTTAGATGGACAATCATAAACCAAACAGGTATTGAAAGGTTGTAAAATTAAATAAAAAACAACTAAATTATGTCTAGGTCTGTTAAGGGACAACTAGCCATCCTTAGGTTAGATGGGGGATGTCTAGATGTCCCCTAGCTGTCCCCTAATGTACCCACGTGTACCCTGCAAATTTTTTGATGTCCTAGGGATGTTTCCAATATTTTGAAAAACAAGGGTACAAGGTGAGGACATTTCCTATCTGTCCACACGTCCCCAAAACATCCCCTATAGGGACGGGATCATTTTGGATAGGGGACATGTCCCCAAGGAGAAAAGAAAAAACATGTCATTCTAGTACGTAGAAACCATCTATATGCTTGTTTTAATTGGTTTCATTTTCACAAGAAATGCAAGTATGTGCAGTTTCACATATAGGCATCACGTGTTAGATAAATGCCATCAGATTTGTGTGGTTGAAATTGTTTTCTCTTTATCATATATGAACCCACATAGTAAGATTATAGTTATTGGCATCTGTGCAATTAAAGCTTTAGGGATGTAGCAATTTCTTGCAAGGCATTTGAAGGCTTGTCTACTATATCATTTGAACAAAATCTAAATACCATCCAAGTCTCCTAAATTTATAAAAGTTGTACACACTTGGCAATCTTTCTACTCTTAACTGAGGCAGACCACAAGATACAGGAAATCACGATACTAGGTTAAGATTTTTGCATCTGCATTGTTGTTCTACTTGTATTAGTTATTAGGTTGGAATTTTTTTTAATTTTTTTTTTTTTTAATGAGATTAACTTGGGAATTTTCTGCCTGTCCCAAGCCAGAGAGACCATAACTGGAGGACCTCTTTCCATAGTAATAATGTTGTTCCCCATGAGTTCAATTGTCCAATGGGGGTTTGAACCTTAGTGAAACAATATTGTCATCATTATTCAATACACCATGTCTTTAATGACAGCTTTCTGAAATTCTTTATATCTATGTACATGCATATAATTATGCCCACTAAATAGAATCTTCATGTTTAGTTGTTACCATTTATTACATGGTATGCTAGACTATTTGCCTTGAAATCTGATCTAACAACCTGCCCTTTTATAAATAACACAATATACAACTTTTAGGTCAGATTCTTTTCCTATTCAAAACATTAATACTGCATGTTTAATATGGTATTGAAAGAATGGATGTCATCTTTGCAGGAAGATGGACTGCTGCATCCTACATGTGGAATCCCCAACTATGTTGCTCCTGAGGTAGGATTTTTTTTCCTTGTACTTTTTTGTGTTTCATGTGCATGTTGTCACACACATTTGTTTTAATAACATATATTATGTGACATCCACACAATTTTCAGAACAAAAATCTTAATATAATAAGAAATTCATGGAGTGTTTATGAATGCTCTATTTTGCAGGTTATTGTAGACAAGGGATATGATGGTGCCAAGGCTGATCTGTGGTCATGTGGAGTCGTACTTTTTGTTCTCATGGCAGGCTATTTACCATTTGATGAACCCAACATTATGGCCCTTTATAAGAAGGATCATTTTCATTTGCAGCAAGCTATTTTGCTCGATAGGGAAGGAGTTTTTTTCTCAGGTTGAAATAGTTCTATGATCAATGCTATTTCTTTTCCATCTGTTTTGTAGATATACAAAACAGACTTCACTTGTCCAAACCGGTTCTCTCCAGGGTCCGAAAACTAATTCTGAGAATACTCCAGCCAAATCCTAACAACGTAAGTTTTAAATTGAAATATTGTATTATTATAATTCACTATTGTATGCTGAGAACTAGTAATTTATTAATATCTTTTGGCTTCCCTTTTTTCATGTGGCAGCGTATTACAATTCCTGAGATATTAGAAAATTCTTGGTTCAAGAAAAGATATGTTACAACAATTCCTGAGATATTAGAAAATTCTTGGTTCAAGAAAAGATATGTTACAGTTAAATTTCAAGAGGAAAGAGATACCAACCTTGATGACATTGGCACATCATTTTGTGACTCTGTCGTAAGTGCTTACATATATGCATTGTTTTGTTCCTCCTTGGAAATTTGAGGGTGACATTGCAAAAAATATGATTTGGATATCTTATTTGCATCATAACATTTCAACATGAGGCTTTTCCTTTTGCTAAGCACATCCAATTCAATTTTTTCAGCCAGTGAATTAGGGGAGAGGGGCCTATAGTGGAGCACCCTAATTTCGGGTTTATCAAAATTGTATATGGAAATTTCAAATCACTCCCAATTCTGTACAACAGTTTATTTGGCACTTCATGTGCTTCTATATTTCGTTTTAGGGCCACATCATCAAATATGATGCCACATCAGCATGCTTTTTGTTGAGGTATCCAAAAAGACCCAAAAAAGAAGTGAGACCCATAGTGGTGCACTAAGTCATGTTTTATTGGTGTGCTGATGTGGCATCACATGATTTGTCACTCTGCATACTTATGGATAAAAAGTGTTTTGCAATTGGATATTAAAGTACTCCACTATGAGGTCTAGTGAGGACTACTTCTATCCCCACTATTAAACCCTACTCCATTATGGACCCCTCTCCCCTAATTAAGAATTTTATGATAATTAAGAATTCATTGTTTATTGCTATATTGTTATGCTCTAGTTTTCCATACCTAAATTGACTGATCATTCATACCTAAATTGATTTGCAATCCACTTCATTTTCTGCATCCTCCTTGAAGATCTTGGTTTTGAATTTGAACAAATGGGTGATGGTTGTGATATATGGCCATAATGATGGGGTTTGAAATATTTGAAAATTTACCTAGGAACCTGTTGTGACCTTTTCACACATCGCCCCATTGCAAATGGGGACCCTTCGTTTTTTTTTTTTTGGCTCTTTGGTTTTGCCTTGGCGTCGCAACTGCTTATCACCAGTCTTTTTGCAATAGGGAGTTTGAGTTCTAAGAGTTGCCCAAGTCAATTGGAGAAATTGAGCCTAGATCACTGTGCAAACGTCGCCATCATGCTTAGGAGGCCTGGGAGATGAAGATCGACTATCGTTTTAGTCAATTCTGACACCTCCCAGTTTTTAGGGTTTTTCACTCTGGCCCCCTATTTTTTAGGACCTACTTTTTTGGCACTTTTGGGCAATTCTGAGATCCCTATTTTTTAGGGTCTATTTTTGGAAAGTTGCTATTTTGGAAAATTTCTATGTTTAGAAAGTTTCTATATTTGGAAAGGGCTCGAGTTTCAAAAATCCACTCAGAAGTTCAGAAAGATCAACGAAACTCTCAGAAAATTGATTCGAAATTTTTTGAAATCATGGTGAAATTCTGGAAAATCATAGAAAAAGTTAAAAAATCTGAAAAAAATTGTTCATAAATCACAGAAAAATGGTGGGAAATTTGAAAAACCAGTCAAGAAATTTGAGAGACACATGAAAAATCTGGAAGTTCATCAAGAAATCTGAAGGAATCATGGAGTAATCATGGTGAATTCACCTAAGTTTGGATTCATGGAGTCCAACCAGTACTGAGAAAGGCAAAAGTTAGTGTCAAAAAACTTCAGCCAGACAATGCAATGGCTAGCCACAGATCAAAGTCCGCCCTCCAATGGCATCAAAAGTGGCCAAGTCCGCCTTGAGCTAGAAAGGCAATGGCGAGGAATTCAATGAAGTCCGACCAGCACAATGAGGATGACACAAGGTCAATGCTAAGTTCGCCTTGGACAGAAATGAGGAATGGCAAGGCCATGAAGCAAGTTCGCCATATGAAATGGCAAGCCAAGTAATGAAGTCCACCTTAGTCAAATGGTAAATGGCCAAGAAACTAGTGAAGTCCGCCTTGGTTAAAAGGATGAATGGCATGCTAAATGAGGAAGTCCGCCTTGGACAAAATGTGGAGTGGCTGGGAGATGTATGATGTCCGCCCTTGAGTGGCCAGACACAGGTCAAAGTCCGCCCTTGGACAAAGCATTGAATGGCTAAACATAAAGCAAAGTCTGCCCAGCCTTATGGGAATAGCCTGAAATCTAATGAAGTTAGCCTTATGGAAATAGCCTGAAATCTGATGAAGTCCGCCATATGGAGTGGCATGAAAATATGTAAAGTTCGCCCTCAGCCAGTAAAGAATGGCATGAACACTTGTTAACTCCGCCCAGCAGCATAAAGCAATGGCTCAACATTGGGTGAAGTCCGCCCTTAGCCAAGAGATGAAATGGAAAGCCATAAAGCAAACTCCTCCCTCCAATGGCAAGGCCATGAAGGAAGTCTGCTCAACCAAATGTCAAGGAAAGTTGCCAAGTCCACCCAGCCATATGTAGAAATGGCCTAAACATATGCAAAGTCCGCCCTTGGAAAAGAAAAAAATTGTCTAAGGAATAGCCAAGGAAAAGCATTAAGTGGCATGAAATTTAGTGAAGTCCGCTTTAAAGTGGCTAAGAAATTGATGAAGTCCGCCTTCCAATGGCAAGGAAACAAGGTAGGTGCACCTTGAAGAAAAAGTTCAATGGCTAAAATAACGAGGAAGTCTGCCATACTTAGAGAAGGAGTAGAAAATTGGAATTTTTTTTTTTTGCCTAAGTATGGACTTTTGAAAATTCGCCATGCTTGAAAAGAAAAAAAATTCTTCTAAGTCCAACATTTATATGACTAAGAAAATTTGGCCAAACGTTCTAGGAAGATGAAATAAATCACGGCCAAATAATTTTGGATGAAAGGAGTTATGGCAAAATAAAATTGGAAGACAGAAAATTACGGCAAGAAAATTATGGCCAAACAAAATGGACGGCAAGAAAATTATGGCCAAACAAAATGGACGGCAAGAAAATTATGGCCAAATAAAATTGGACGGCAAGAAAGTTATGGCAAAATAAATTTTGGAAGGAAAAATTTGCCTAAGGCAATGGCAAGAACTTCTTGAAGTCTGCCTTACATTTGAAATGAAAGTCTCCAAAGTCCGCCATAAGGAATGGTGAGAATGTCCAGACAAGAGGAAAGTCCTACCTTGGCACTTAGAAAAGAGACAAAGCACATGCAAAGTCCGCCATGGAAAAATGTTCACCAAGTCAGACTTGTAGAGAGAGAGTATGGCAAACAATTTGAAGTCTGATTTCGGGAGATAGAAATGAAGAGTTAAATATGGAATATGCTCATGCCAAGATGAAAATGACGAAGAGAGTATGAAGTTTGCTTTAAATTCGAAACAAAATTCACTTTGATATTAGGAGAGAGAATGTTAAGAAATTCAGCACGAGGCCAGATTTCAGGAGAGAGAAAATGAAAATCTTCATCCTATAATTTTTTCCATGGCTAAATTTAAAAGATAAAATCAAATAAATTAGCCATTTTGGAGAAAATTAAAAGCTTGAAAATGAAATTTATAAAAATCTTTCAAAGCTTATCCTGAAAAGTTATCTTTTTTTACTGTAGGTGGATGACTACACAAGGTGAGGAAAATGGCAAAGAAAGTGTAAAGTCCAACTGGAGGGGAGATAAAAAAGAACTTGGGGAGTCCACCATTGCACATTGCAAGACCAACAGGAAATCCGTCAAGAGTTTGGCATCATGAAGACAACGACAGGCACACCATCAAGTACATCCAACTTACACAAGCCAAATTCAAAATTGAAGACAAACCTACCGGCGAAGTTTATTTGAGCACAAAAATGGCCAAAATCTTGAAGGTATTACAAAGTAGCCAAAATTTTGCTAAGTATGGGAAATTCTCTACAGGAAAAAGTTCCAATTTTCCTTCATTGCGGCGAAGGCACAAGGGAATTCCTCTCCAAATTCAAGGCACGTGAAGGAATTCCAAAGCAATCCGGGAAGAAAGACTTAATAACTTCAAGTCTAAACAGGTGCTCCAAGGCGAGGTGAGAAGAAGAAGCCAAAGTAATCCAAGATCAAAGTGAAAAGGACAGAAAATATTCTAAGGCAAGAACGTGGAAAAAGACCAAAGTGATCAAAGAAGACATCCAACACATTGAGGTGGCGCCTCAAGAAGTGTCATCTTCCGACCAATCAAATTGTTCCAAATCAACATGCAACAACTTTCTATTTTATCTGTTGGTTCATATTTAGTAGAAAGGACAAGTGTCCTTGAATGTAATTTTCTCATTGGTCGAGGGGTAGCAAACCCTAATTAGGGTTTTGTTTGTAATCTTGGCCGTTGATCCTAAATCAATCTTGGCCATTGAATTGTAATTGGGGAGCCTATAAATTGAGCTCAACCCCCTCATTTGAAAAGCATGGGAGCATGTTGCAAAACATGTTGAGATAAGCAATTGTTGTAAGACTGCCAAAGTAATAAGTAATGCATGCATTGTTCTGATGGTGATTACTTCTCTTATTTTGGAGTTGTTATGGTTCTTATCCCTCATCATAGTTTAGATTTCATTTCATGTATGTTAGATGAATGCAAGATTTGATAAGTATTGATTTGTGGTGAAACTTTTGCTCATACTTTCTTTGAATGGATGATTTCCATTCAATGCGTAAAGTTAGCCTGAGCTTATTTGTGGATGCTTAACTTCTGTCTGGATAATTATTGTTCGATTTGATGGTAGTTATTCATGACGTGAAAATCATAAGCACATTCCCTTGAAGATTGCACCCCCTTTGTGTAGTTGTCGTTGAGCGTGGCGAAGCGAAGAGTGGTTATTGGTTCAACCAAGTTAATACCGTCTCTTGAATTCTTAGGAGTAGATTAGAACTTCTGAACCCTTATCTCCTTTTTAGTTTGTTTGATCCATGACCCAAACCATAGATCTTCATTGTCTAGACCTTCATTGTGAATTGAACAAGCCTAGTGTAAGTCCCTTTGTGTTACCAGCATAATCACATCAAACCACAGAGCTTATCCACATGCATCTTAAACATTGGAATTACCGTATGATCTTACTTGCAATCTTAGCATACGAGGTAGTTTTTCAAGAGGGGATATAGCGTCTTTGGACTCTTTATTCTAGAATGTTTGTTGTGTCATAAAACACGCATCAACAGAACCATACACCTGCCTCATCTATTTTTCAAAAAATAACCTTGCATGCGGTGCATTTTGACTATGTGGCCTCTAATTGAATAATATAGGGTTTTCAATGTTTCTTATAGTTAAGAAAATAATAATATTAGTTTTTTATATTTAGTTCTCAAATGTAAATAGTTGGAAGTTTAACAACCATCAACAACTTTAAGGGTATTGTAATTGAGAACGGGACCGCATGTATATGAAATTTCTTCGGAAAACTTGTGAATGAAATGTATGATACATCATGATGCAATTACCATTATGAATTCTTATAATTCTAGTATTTATTATACTGTTTACTCTATGATAATCGAATAAGTACACTTAGGAAGTAAACATTGCTTGTCTCATCCTCAATGCATAGGGTTTGTCTCATCTTAGAACCCAAAGCACTGAAATTGCAGATGGAATGGAAAATACTCAAAATAAAATTTTAGATTATGACTCCAAACATTTTTAACTTTAGTTTAATATTACCTTTTCTAATACGTTTATTCTATTCCTTCATTGATAGCCTTTTTGCATTTTATGCTTTAACTTGATAAACTCACCTTGTTTATGATTGCCATTATTTTCTGACATATTATAGGAATTGCATGACTCGCCAAGTCTGGGGGTTCATGTTCAAGCTGTCTATGCCATAGTTCAAAAGTTTTGGCTTGACAAACACTTGGCAGACCTAAATTGACTTGGATTCACAAAAACTCAGCAACTTAAAGAAATAATAAAATTCAAATAATGGAAAAAATGTGGCAAATATCTATTGGTCACGATATCCTCCTAAAAATTGCCAAAGTTCTCTCAAGAACTCACCACGAGTTGATTTGTAAACTTGGCAAGTTTGAGGGCAAGTTACTGCAGAAAGTTACTCATGAGTACTTAACGATTTTCAAGTCAATGGTCTATAGTACACACCATTTAAATTTTAAAGAATTTGGTAGTAATTCTTTCGTTGTTGATTCTAATCTATCTTGATAAGTACATAAACCATCAATGTACTTGAAATTCCTTAGCAACAAAGTCATAGTCTTCGGTGATTCATATCTGTCTTCATAAATCCATAAAACTTCATTGAACTTAAATTCTTGTGTAGGATTACTTAGCTTATGTGTCTTTACCACCCTCAATACATTTAGTGTCTACATAGATGATTGTTTGGATTCTAGAATCTAATTGTTCCTCTAGCAAGTAACTTGTTCATTTCAGATGTCATATTACACCAATTTGAACATGTTTAATTTAATGTTGTGTCAGAGGTCATACTTTAATGCTAGTATGGCCCAGGTAATTTATTAGTTGTAGGTATTCATTGTGCCATGTTTCTTCTTCACAGTGCAATTTTTTAATTCATTTTGCTCCAATACTTGTATTATGTGCTATTTTCTAGTTTCTTTGTTGCAAGATTTCTAGGATCAAGGGTACAAACAACATGGAAGCTAATGCTTCTTGATGATATTTAAATAGAAAGGAGTGTGGCATGTAGTGAGTTATTCTGTATGCCCATAAATTAATTTACATTCTTTAGGAATGTGACATGTGGTGAGTTATTCGGTATGAACATTAATCAATTGATGCTCTTTCACCCCCATCATTCTCTTCTATGTATCACAACTTATGAGTTAGAGACTAGAAACTTGTTTGTTTGCATGTGAGTGATAAGGACTCAAGAATACGATTCTAAACATTTTGGGCAAGTGTTGTACACTTTTATTAAGGGCCTCTTTGATCCCTTGTGAGGCATAGAGACCAACCAAGCTATTTTATGATTTTCTCAACCTAGTTGTGCTTCTTAAAGAGCTTACTGGGGCATGTTTGTTCCTATGCACATTTTGTCAAACATTTTTTTGTTATGATAATTTCCTGCACTTTCATGCTTGCTTGAATCATGAATGAGTTAAAGAAATCTAAAGAGATTGAGTATGGCAAAGCAATGGGAAGGCCCTCTTAAGTGACTTGGTCATACACTGACATGTCTCACAGCCAATGATTGCCTCCATGGCATTCTAATTAACTATAAAAAAGTCCCAGTAGGAGAATTTTATTCATCTTGAACCTTCTTAAATTCTGATCAGGTCCCATTTTATACAATAAAATTTCTTGTTTGATGTCTCAGGCTTGTTGATAAATTGTTTCTTCACTTTGAGACAAAATAGGAGAGACCTATTGTGGAAAGAAAGTTTTTAAATTATTTACACCATTGGAAGAGCCATGATATAAATTGTTTGAGCATTGAGGAAATCATCTAAAATTCTACTATTTTTCACTTACTTGATTCCAGACAACTAGTTAGCAATTATGTTTTTCTTTTCAGGATGAACCACAATCTTAACGCTGAATTCTTGCACTAAAAAATAACATTTAGTCAATGATTAGCATTTTTTTGTATTACTAGAATTATTATTATAGTAAAGCAACATTTGGAGGTCAAGGTGAAAATTAATGTATTTGCTAATATGAAGTGATGCAATTTGTGCATTGTAGACATTTTTTTGGCATTGAGGGATATTTTGTACTATAGACACAATGTTTTGACTCTAGAGAGAGCTAGTAGATGTGATTTCTTTGTCCTATAAATTGGAAAATCATCAATAAACACTTTGAGATTGTTTAGGGTTTGTTGGAATGCAAAAGGTGCATTTTATAATCCATAAATTCCATAATCTTTTGTAAGCATAAATTCTTGAATCAATAAAAAAAGTTGTTTCTAACTTGTCCTCCTTTGCAATGTTGATCATGTTGTCTCCTGAAAATCTATTGGGGAAAGAATGTATCTTATAGTTTGTGTCCTCTTTAAGAATTGTGTTAGTCAAAACAATGTGCTTCATTATAGGAGCTTTGATTTTTGAATTATTATAGAGTAAAAGACCAATTTCCTTCAAGTTTAGAATGCGCAGAATTGGAAAGAAGTTGATCTGGTTTACTTGATTTCTTGAATAGGTTTTCAACCATCATGAGGAGCTCCGATGGTGATAAATGCTATCTAGATGCATGGAAACAATGATAGGTACATTTTTTTATCTTCACAACTCCTATTTCCCTAGCACGGTTCGCATGGAAAGTCCTATGGATTCTCAAAGTCATTTGTTAGATAATGTGTTCCATTGAGAGGGTTTATATCTATTCTATGGGTAATAGGCTCTATTCACAAGATCTATGGATAATTTGATGAGGGTGGAATTTGTCTCTATCAAAAGGCTTTATATCTATCCTTTTGGAGACAAAAAAGCAGGCCTTTGTAAGTTCCCATATCTTTTACACTGTCATTTTTTGCATCATTTATTGATTTTCTCAGATTGTTTGACGGGGGTGAAATCTATTTTTGTCGATAGGGTCTATATGTACTATTTTGCA
This sequence comes from Sequoia sempervirens, assembly GCA_007258455.2. NCBI lineage: Eukaryota > Viridiplantae > Streptophyta > Pinopsida > Cupressales > Cupressaceae > Sequoia > Sequoia sempervirens. The sequence goes on from VDFB02326483.1 coordinate 52,787, forward strand.
AGGGAAAATCGATGTGTTTGTAAGTTCCTATATCTTTTATAGTGTTGCTTTATAGCTTTTTACATCTTTGCATTTGTGATGGGCCCTATTTTATTGCAAATTATTTTTCGGCACCAAAAAGGGATAAATTTAGACAATACCCAATGCTTCATTGCTATCGGAAATTTTACATGGCTTTCAAATGTTCTTTGATCTAGTGATGTCTTCGCATCTTGTATTTCTGCCCACACATTGTATTTTAATGATGACATTATGCATATGTAGACAGTAATTTTCATTTGCATTGTTTATTCATTTGCTTAGATTGTTTGATGAAGATGAAATTTGTGTCTATTGAGATAGTTAATATCAATCGTATTAGAAGCGAAAAAGAAGTCATTTGTAAGTTCCTATATCTTTTACACTATCAGTTTTTTTATTGTTTATTCGTTTGTTCAGACTGTGTCATAAGAGTGAAATTTGTGTCTCTTAACAGGATTTAAGTATATCATGTTAGCATCAGAAAATAAGGTAGTTGTAAGTTACTATATCTTTTATAGTGTTGTTTTAGAGTTTTTTTTAGCTCTGGATTTTATGGATTAATGTCTACTATTTGTTGTTCTCTGCATTCATTAGTCCCCTACTTTCACTTATTGTGAATGTCCTGAATTGCAGGTATCATTAATGGCTTATGGTGTCAAGTTTTAATTCTGTGGAGCAAAGGATACTTTGAATTGTTTATTCACTTGTTTTGACTGTTTGAAGAGGGTAAAATCTGTGTCTCTTGAGAAAGTTTATATCTATCATATTGGAAGCAAAAGAGCAAGCATTTGTAAGTTCCTATATCTTTTACACTCTCATTTTTTGCGCTATTTATTCATTTTCTTAGATTATTTGATGGAAGTGGAATCTGTGTCTATTGGTAGGGTTTATGTCTATCGTACTTGAAGCAAAGAACAAGGCACTTGTAAGTTCCTGTATCCTTTACATTGTCATTTTATACTTTTTTACATCTCTACATTTTATGAGTTCCCGCCTATTATTTCTTGCTCTCTATATTGTATGGCTTAATGTCTATTCTTCCCTATCTTTGAATGATTTTATGAGTCACTTTCTGTTGTTGAATTAAAGAATTAACACCATGGCTCATTAATGTCAACTTCTTTGCTGCTCACAATTAAGAATGAAACTAATATTTTCTCTCCATGCATGCATGCCAATTGCACTTGAATCTATCAAACTCATTTCATCAACTGATAATGCTTTGTTGTTGTTGCAAATATTTCATCACTTTGTAATGCTCTTTGATATAGTCGTCTCCTTGCACTAAGTGTTTATGTCAATGCTTGGTGTTCTAACAAGGACATTTACCATTTGTTAGTGCTTGGTTTTCATTTATTGTTAATGGGCTAAAGCGTAGTTGCCATTATTGGATTCTGGTGTTAAGTTTAAGACTGTCAAGCAAAGGATTATTTGCTTTAACAAACATTTCATCAATACACCAAGTCTTTAACTCAACAAGAGAGACTAACCCATAAATGCACTCAAAAATAGCAAACAGTAGGCATTAACCCATATAATGCAAAGATTCAAAAAAATATAAAAGATATGGGAACTTACAAATGCCTTGTTTTTCAATTCCAAAATGCTAGACATAAACCCTCACAAAAGGCACCAATTTCACCCTCATCGGACAGTCCGAGCAAATGAGTAGACAATACAAAAATGAAAGCGTAAAAGATATAGGAACTTACAAACACCACCTTTGTCGCTTCCAACATGGTAGATGTAAATCCTCTCAACAAACACAAATTTTAGCCTCATCAAACAACTTGAGCAAATGAACAAACAACACAAACAATACTTTGCTCGATATACTTAAAACTTCACACCATAAGCCACTAATGATGTCTGCACTTCAATCTAGTCACAATAAATGAAAATTCACAAATAGTAAATGTAAATGTACTGCTTAAAATGCAACGTGTCACTAGAAGTAGTGCATGCCAAGACACGACTATACCAAAAAACTCATGAAATATTTCCAATATCAAAGTTCGTTACAATAATTAAATAAATTACACAATGAAAAACCACGACAAAAATACCAGCAGCTAATGAGAAAATTGCAAAAAAATCAATAATTTGCTTTTAATAAAATAATCCTCAAAACATTAGCATAGCAATATATATATATATATATATATATATATATATATATATATATATATATATTACCGACACAATTTCTGATGCACCATTTTAATAGGCAACATTCTGCCGAAATGAAAATTTGCAAATAGTAAAAGCAAATGTATTGCTTAATATTGAAAATATTTCATGGCTTCCTAATGTTCTTTGATATAGTTGTGTTTTCACACCCATTGTTGTTGTCCACACATAACATTCTAATGATGCCCTCATGCTTAAATAGTTTGTCAGTTTCATTTATTGTCAATAGACTATAATGCAACTACCATTAATGGATTATGGTATAAAGTTTTGACTCTTCTGAGCAAAAAATGATTTACAATGTTTATTCATTTGCTCAGATTGGCTCACGAGGATGGCATTTGTGTCAATTCACACAGTCAATATCCATCATAGTTCAAAATGGGGGGAATTGGAAAGAAGGTGATCTGCTTTGCTTTCCCTCCCAGACAAGTTTTGAACCAACATAGAGACCTTTGATATGGATAAGTGATTTCACAGAGATCTTTGCCACACACCAGTAGGTACCTTGTTGCCTATGGTAACTCAATCCTTGCGAGGAAAAGTAATTGTTATCACCCAATTGTCAATGTATCTTCTCCCCTCTACCCAGTTGTTCGAATTCACTCCAAATTTTTGCCTCCACATGTAATAACTACATTCTCCATTTGATTTCCCATTTTCTTCTATTGATAGATGCACAATAAATGATTCACTTCTCTCATTCCTCACATTCTCATTTGCTCAGCTAGTTTACATCTATCATATTCAAAGTGAAAACGGAGAGGTTTGTAAGTTCCTATATCTTTTACACTATCATTTTTGTGTTGTTTATTCACTTGCTCGGATTGTTTGATTAGAGAGAAATTTGTGTCTGTTGACAAGGTTTATGTCTATCATGTTGGAAGAAAAGAAAAAGTTGGTTGTAATTTCTTATGTCTATGAAATATGTGTCTATTGAGAGGGTTTATATCTATGATATTGGAAGCCAAAAATGGGGCATTTGTAAGTTCCTATATCTTTTACATACTCATTTTTTGCATTGTTTATTCATTTGCTCAAAAATATTGATGAGAATGAAATCTATGTCTGCTAGCAGGGATTATTTCTATTGTATTGGAGACAAGAAACAAGACATTTGTAAGTTCTTATATCTTTTATAGTGTTGTTTTATAGTTTTTCCATCTCTGCATTTTGTTGATTAACATCTATTGTTTGTTGTTCTCTGCATTTTATGGTTTAATGTCTATTATTTTTTTCCTCTGCATTTTATGTGTTCATGTCTATTCTTCCTTGTCTTTCACTACCTTTATGGGTCAATGTCTCTTGTTGAGTTACAAACTTAACACCATAATTCATTAATGTTGACTTTTTTGCTGCCCATAAGTAAGAAAGGATCTAATATTTTTCTCTCCACACATCCATGCCAAGTGCACCTCAATCTATCAAAATCATTTCATCAATTGGTAATGTTTTGTTGTTGTTGGAAACATTTCATGGAATTTTCATTTATTGCTAATGGACTAAACCACAGTCGCCATCAATGAATTCTGGTATCAAGTTCCTACCCTTGTTGCCCTGTCAAAAGCACTTGAAAGGACATTTGTAAGATTTTTTGCATCTTTCCTCTCTTTCATATTAAACAATTTATCTTTCTAATATTTTCATGCTTTTTTCTTTTAACTATTTCTTGCATGAACTAATTACTACTTTCAATTTCTCAATGTAGTTACCTAAACCAATGAAGTTTGAAGAGAGAACTCAGTTGGCGCTCATTGATATCCATGCTACTATGATCAAAATGAAACTATCATTTCCACATGCATTAGATTGACTAACTCAATGCACATAAAACTATTTGAAATTCTATAAATTACACATTTCATAATTCATTGTAATATACCAAATATCACATTTTTGATTTGGACAACTCAATCAAGGATATTTATCCTAGTTTAGATAAAACTTATTGAAAAAAACTTATCTCATCACATACACGTTCAAAGATTTTTTAATATGGCTATTCATATGATGTTTATTTGACTTCATCTTATTGCAGTACATCATCGCATTAACTTACACCCATTTATCATTTATTTGATCTCTTAGCTTAAGAACTTTTCATATATGTCCTGATAATCATATTTCTCTGTCTTTGTCTCTCTATTCATGTATCTTGTCCATCTCCACACTCTACCTTACATGCTTATTGAATATATGTTCAATGACACTAAAAAAGTATTAACAATCAAGTTTTTCAGTCCATTCAAACATGTAATTAAACCATACAAAAATATTCACAACATATGAACAACAAGTATATGTGCAAAAAACCTTACAACAAAAAACACCACCAAAAACACCCAACCTTGTATCATCGAAGTAAAAAACTACATCAATATAATATGCTTATCATTTTGTCTAACACTAATGTACCACTTTAATTAAACATGTAATTAAATGATAAAGATTAATGACATGGTCGCTTAGAAGTGAACATAACTTATCTACATTTCTTGGCTTTACGATACATATATCAAAGCCAAAGTTTTGGGAAACAACATTTGGCACCTAATACAAACAAAAGGAAATGTGCTTGACTCCTTTGATTGTTGTCAAGCTTTGTTTATTGATGTGACAAGATTCAAGAAACATAAGCTAACATCGATGCAAATGTTTGGATAATGTTTTTGATAATACATTTCAATGTGCTTTAAATTGACTCCTACTACTATTTAGACAATGCTTTTTGATGAACATTAACATTCAAAAGATTTTCTTCAAGCACATAACTTTGGATGCTCAACAAAAATTATTAATTTAAAAAAAAAAAATTGAATTACAAAATAAAATTGTAATTATGTATATATCTGTATATTATCTATATATAAATCTATATGCATGTGTATTATGGATAATATAGATATATATAGTGTATATAGATGGGTGAAGCCACAATAGTGGTTTACAATTTGATGGAGGAAGGAAAACTCACAAAAAATGAGCCCATGGATTTTTTATTTTTATTTTGGGGGTTTGAACGAACCAAAAAAGCGTTCGATTGAACTAGGGTTCGAGCAAACCAAATTAATGCATGCATGGAAAAAATAAATTTGAAAACCCCTTTTGGGAAGGGGGTTTAGCTGAACCTGGGTTCGACCGAACCCCCCTTTTCCCTCATTCTTCCTCTCAAGCACTTTGAAAACCTAAATGTTTACGCTTCAAAGTCTGGGTTGAGGATGAAAATGGAGGATTCTTCACAGACTCAACTGGAATCAGGTAGTCCTCAGAGCGAGTGATCCAATGAATATAATTTTAATATGATTTTGTTTTATTATGTATTTGTTTTTTTATTTTTATTAAACATAGGTTTTTATCGAAAATGAAGGTCTTTGTTTTGTACATGTGGAAAAATAGCAGATTATAATTTTTTTTTTGAAAAATGTGAGTGCACCAAATATTGAAGTCCTTGATCCAACAAAAAAAATTGAATTTTGATATATACAAAAAAAGTTACGTGTTATACGGTTGCACTATGTCTAAATTGTAATTGGTTTGACTTCGAAACTTTATTAAAGAAAAAATATTCAATAAAAAACTAACCAAGTGGAAGAACTAGATATCAGAGTTACAAATCTAAATTCGAAAGAAATAGAATTTTATCCTTCATGGAAAAAAAGTTATGTGTTATATAGTGTGCATCACTTTTTAAAAATGTTGTTTTCTGAAAAAAAACCAGTTTTCGTGGGAGATGGAAAAAGAAGTGCAATCTAGTTCCAAAATTTTTGAAAAAGATATTTTTAGAATCTACAAAAAAATGTGATGAGAGTCTAGTTCGTATCATCTTCAAATTCCTCACGGTTTAGCCGCAATAGGTGCCCGAATGTGAATATTTAGTTAAAAATAATAATTTTAGTGTCCAGTTTGGCAAAAAATTGTAAACCACTGTTGTGGGATCACCCAGATATAAATTTCTATTATCTATGAATGCATTATAGATGTATATGTTTGCATGTAAACATGCATACGCATATATGTATGTATATATATTCACATATATAAGTATCTATATATGTGTATGCAACTACTGTATATATATCTATACATCCATACTATATATATGTGTATCAGTATATATACATACACATACATATATATATATATATATATATATATATATATATATATATATATATATATATATATATATATATATAGAAATGGTCATGATCAACACCCTAAATTAGAAATTAACTCCTCTTACACTTCTTTACATACCATAGATTGTGTCATAGCAATCAAAATGAATAGTTTCTCAAATCTATGCACTCCATGGGAGTATTTAATTGGAAGGATTTTCTATAACTACTCCAAGTATTTCAAAGAACAAATAATGTCCACATCTAACAATGTTCGAAGATCATAAATTGTTTGTCATCTACATTTAAATATGAGTAATAAAGACATTAAACTTACAAGATGAATCATACACCTAATCCTAAGATCCTCCCACTTAACATTCACATTGCAAAGACAATTTGAAAATGATCAATCAAGCTCTACAAGATGAAAGATGCGTAACCTAGATCTACATCAACAAAACTTATATATGATCATTGGCTTATGTTATGGACAAATTGATAATGAGAATCTTATCCTTACCACCATGGTACATTAGGTTATGTGGCTTTTCCTACTCCTTGATTTTTCATTCAAATTTTATTCAAATCTTGACAATATTTTGTACATTGCCATTAATATGCCCAACTACCTCTCATGCAATTTGTCTATTGTAACATGTTTGTTTGAAATCCACCAATGTATTCTCTTTATAATATGTAAACATGTAAACATGTATGTATGTTGAGATGTATATATATGTATGTATATATATAAATTTATACATGTGTATGCCATTACACTTCCATACTATATACATAAATGTATGCTTTTATACACACACACACATATGTATAGGAGCAAATTTTCACCCCTTACGCAAATTCCCCTTTCACACACCCTCACCTTAGAAAATCAAATCCGAAGGAAAAATTACACATCACCTAACTCCCTTCCATTCACTTGGAATTTGTCCTTTGTGTTGGTGAGAGAATATTTGTCGAAGATGCATGCGTGATGCGTAGATGTTTGCGCGACGTGCTACCACCCTTGACGGATTCCAACGTCTGAAGTTGGAAGAGGCGTTACACACCTGATTAGGTCTGAATTGTAATGTCCCTTTTTGACCAACTGACCTGGAAATGGCAGATTCTTCTTCATTATCCTTCAAATTCATTCATTCTTCACTCAATCAATCCTTTGTTCACATCTCTTAGCAACTCAATCTCACTCTCTAGCATCTTGTTCACTCTCAAGCAACATTTTAGCACTCCATTGCAACAACACTCCATCAACTTTGCATTGCAAGTGTGAAGCAAGCCATAGAAGTGTGGGCTTGGAGTCTTGTGAGACCTCCCTTCATCATAGTTGTGCTGTGGTGACTTTGCCAAGTCCATATCTCCTCCATTGGCTAGTGAGATTTTGGGTGGAGGTGGTAACATTTCACTCCTCTCCTTTGTGATTTGGTTGAGTAGCATTTCATTGCTTTGTAGTATGTATTGCTCTCTTTTTCTTTCCTTTATCACATATTCTACTTTGTTGCATTCTCGATGTCCATGGAGGTGGAAACACCAAAACGAGGGTTTGACTGAGGCATGCCCCTATACAACCCCAACAATTTTCCCCTCCTTGTGTGTGTAGGTGAATGTTCGTGTGGAGCTAGCTGGTGAAGTGATGCATTGGTGATATCATTTTAATCACCCTATCCTTTATATACTCACTTTATCATCTCCGTCTCTATTTATCGTACTTTCTTATTTTATTTTTCCCATCACAATCAAGTAGCTAGGCTATAAGTAGGTCTTTTGGTAGTTTCTATTGTACTTGTATTTTGGCCGTATGAACGCTAGCACACTAGAGAGATGCCAGCGTGCCACACTGTTGTCCCAAAACCACATTGTTGTCCTCATACATAGAGTTGTCTAAGGTGCAACACCAACTCTAAAAACCAACTCACATAGCCCAAACCTAAGTTCAGGGTCTACAAAGTCATAAAAGTACACTATAGTGCTCATCATTCTTGATCCTTACTCGAGACATCCTTTAGAGTGAGGTAAGTTAGGTAAACCCTCCCCTCTCGGCTCTCCATGACCTAGAGCCTTGACGTGGTTGGTCCCCCTCACTTACATTTTTGGTGAACCCGACGTGAACCATTTTGGTTTTGTCCTACAATACTGAGAGCTCCTTTCCTTGTGTTCTAGGAGTGTTGTAGGTGTAAGTGTTCACCTTCGCCTTACAACCCAACTTGTGACCCCTAGTAGGTGTAGTTGGAAGGTTTCATAAGTGTTGCATAACAAAGCCTTAGTTGGGTCATAGTCTGATTGTGAACCTTTGGGGGGCTTTGTGAGAGTATCATTTAATGTGCATGATGGCCTCTTTTCTGCATCAACCTATCTCCTCTATGTAGCCTGCGAGTAGTAGTCCAGGTACAACCTTCACCTCGCAGGACCTACCGATGGGTTTCAATAGAGAACTATCTCCTCTTTATATCCTTGTGCTAATCAATGAAAAACACTATAGCAGGTGTTGTTGTTTACCTGATATCTTAGGTGAATATCATAACCAAGGAGATCATGTTAATTAACTTCCTACATAAAGATGGGTATGCTGCACCTGTGAGCACCATCCGTACACATAACAACCTTTCCATACCTCCCTTGGGTAGCATCACCTTGTCAACCCTTGTTAGACCTAAGTCTATAAACCTGTTGTTTGACATAATCCTGAGGTTTGAACTCTTCAAAGTGAATCTGGGTATCCTCTGGCTAGTAGCTATGAATGTAGTTCCCTCAGTTGTGCATAAGTATTTGAAGTTTATACATGAGGGTTCCATGCATGTGATCCGCGACACTAGTTACAAACCACCAGTTGAGTGCGGTAGCTATTCCTTAGACCACTTTTGGCTGGCACCCATTGGTCCTCTCTCGCCTAGGACAAACCTCTTGCACTAGATGTATTATAAGTACAAGAAGGGGTGCTTAACACCAAGAGTGAGGTACCCCCATCACCTTATGTTGTTTCGCATAGGCCATGTTTGAAAGCTGATAGTGATGCCACTGAAGCACGTAGAAAGGAAGGAGAGAAACACTCTCGAGATCCCTCTTCTTCCTCTTCCATTATCTAGCTTGATGCTTCCTCTCATCCTACTATGGTGCCATTGGATTCTATTCCACAATTACAAGAGAATCCCATGGTGCTCACTTGGTGAAAGCCCAAACGTCCTGCATTCAAACTTCCTATTCTACCCATAGAGCTTAAACTTGTTTGATATGGTAGAAGAAAGGGTCCCCATGGGGAATCCTCTATGTATCAGCCTCTATGGCCTCCCACCACTTTTTCTCCCAAAGCAGTAAATGGGAAGAGGCCCGCTACCGAGACACTAGAGCTGACTCCCCCCATTGTTTCTCAACCTGCTTCTCCTGCTCTCATTCAGAAGCCTATCCCTCCAATGGAAACAAATATAATGGACACTCCTATGGCTGAGAAAGAGTCTTCCATCCCTTTGCAGCTCCCAACCTCTAGTTCGAAGATTCACAAAAACTGCCTTGCACATGATCACAAGCATCAGTGAAAGGCTCCGACAGCTAGGAAGGCCGCTTTGCAAAAGAAGGAAGAGAAGACAACCGCCCATGTATCGGGCCCTCCTATTGTGTCCTCCTCTCTCCTCCTTTCTACTTTTGTTCAATTAAGCCTAGTTTTGTTTCCTCTCCTATTGTGAGTGTGAGTGTTCTTGACCCCAAAATGGTCCAGGTGTTTATCACTCCTTTGGTTGAGCCACCCTTGTTGATGTCCCTTCTAGACATCCTGTCGTTCCCAAAACCTATGGACATGTTGAATACTTTGGTAGTGTCCACTGTGGTTTTCTCCTCCTCCTCTTCCTCTGCGCCTCTTTCCTCGTCTATGGGGAGTTCACATCCCCCGATGAAGCAGAAGGTAGAGGTTGGCCCTTCTAGCAATGGAGGGCATAAGAGGAGCCCACCTTCTCTAAAGGGTGGTCGTACGCTAGCTTGTTCTATCCTAGTAATGGAGCAAGTCTCGGCTTCCCTTGAGTTTTTAACCGCTCTTTAGTCACTCGGTGAGCCAAGTAGTGAATCTTCGGTGCAGTCCTCTCCGTCTATTGAGGTACAACATGCCACTCTTTTAAAGTGCATGTTTAACTCTTTGGATGAAGTTATAGCCTTATGAGTGATCTTTGCAAAGTTGCTGACCATAGCTCCACAAGAGCATGTGGAGAAGACCTTGCAGGGCCTTCTTCTTTAGCCCTTGTTGCTGGAGGGTCAGAAGATCCGCTTAATATTCAACCTCTGCAGGCTCATCCTCCTTCCCCTTATAATGATCTAGATTGGGAAGCCGACGACCTCTTAGTCGATGAGTGTTAGGGGGATGCCTCTTCTTTATCTTTAGATTACATGTGTGTGTGTTGTGATGTGTTCCCTCATGATTCTTTTATGTGTTCTCAGATGACCCTTGTAACCCTTGTTGGTGCTTGGATACAGGAGTGGTTTTTGTGTCATGAACCTTCTTCTATTTGTATCATCATTCTTCCATGTTTGTGTTTGATTTTCAGCAAATTGGGGATGATGCAAGGTGTTGGGGGAATTTAGGCTTCCATGTTGAACCAATTTTTTATTTTTATTTTGTTTTCTATGCATTCTTCCTGATCTGGTGGGGATTGATGATAATTCACCTTGCACCGTGGTTACCTATTATTTATATAAGCATGAACAAATCTGACCCTGCAAAACCAGATCCCTTTGTGTCCTCATTTTGTGATTATTTGTCTTTCACTCTTTTCTTATCTTTCTCTCTTCTTTGCTTGAGTTGTCCCTTGCATGTGTGACAACACCATTTCTATGATACTTTGATTTTTAGAAAACACATTCATTGACAACAAATATTTTCTTGAAAATTATTGCAACCTTTTTTTAAAAATTGCATTCTTGATATGGACCCCTGACAGAACGTGTTTCCTTCATCATGGGTTCATAAAGAAATAACTTGAGAATTTTCCTTCGAGGTGGGAGTAACTTTGACCTTCCCCTCATGAGGGGGCATTTTCTTCCTTTCAAATTCCTTGATGAAGTGAACATCTTTCAAAAGGATTCCTTGATGATGAATCAATTTGAGAAAAAACATCACTTTTACACTTTCAAACAGTGCATCCCTTGAGTGGAACCCTCTTCAAATTGGGTTCTCGAGGGACCCCTTTGAAAAAATTCCAATTTGTTGACAATATGCTTGATTTTTCGCTTGATTACTTGCATGACCGCTTGGTTTTCTAACATGTTCTATCTATGGGTAAACATGTCACTTTGTAGGTTCACTTGTAAAGCTGATTTCCAATCCAAGTCTATGGAGTCTCCTTCTTTCAGTTCCTCCAAGTGAGAGATCATGGGGGATGCCTCCTTGCAGGTTTGCAAGCTTGTAAGGCACTTACTTCTTTGGGTTTCCTCCATGTGAGAGATCTTGAGGGATGCCTCTTTGCAGGCTTGCGAGCCTATAAGGTGCTTACATCTCTGGGCTTCCTCCATGTGAGAGATCTTGAGGGTCACCTCCTTGCAGGTCTGTGAGCTTGTAAGGTGTTTACATATAGAGGCTTCCTTCATGTGAGAGATCTTTGGGGTTGCCTCCTTGCAGGTCTGCGATCCTATGAGACGCTTTCATCCTGCGAGATTTTTCCATCGTTGGTTCGAGGGAATTCTGTGTATTTTGTGAAACTTCATAGTTCGACGGGGCTATGGAGTCTTTTATTGGAAGCTCCTTACAGAGAGTACCTGTGTATTCCTTTGCCTATCCTACACTTTCAAGCTCGCTAGATCACAGTCTACTTACTCAATGGTTCAAGTATAAATTTCTAACCCTACTAACTCTTCGATCTACTTTACCAAAGCATTCATCAGTACTCGTGCTCGCTAAAGTGGGGGAAAAATGTATAGGAGTGAATTTGCACCCCTTACAAAAATTCCCCTTTCACACACCCTCACCTTAGAAAATCAAATCCGAAGGAAAAATTCCATATCACCTAATTTCCTTCTAGCCACTTGACATATATCCTTTGTGTCGATGAGAGAATATTTGTCAGAGATGCACATGCGACGCACAGATGTTCACACAGTGCATTGTCATCCCTGACAGATTCCTGTGTTTGAAGTTGGTAGAGGCATTACACACCCAATTGGGGCCTCTTTGACCAATTGACCCAGAAATGGAAAATTATTCTTCATTCTCCTTCAAATTCATTCATTCATCACTCAATCAATCATTTTTAGCAACTTAATCTCACTTTCTAGCATCTCATTCACTCTCAAGTAGCATTTCAACATTCCATTGAAGCAAAAATACTCCATCAACTTTGCATTGTAAGTGTGAAGCAAGCCATAGAAGCGTGGGCTTGGAGTCTTGTGAGACCTCCCTTCATCACAGTTGCGGCTGTGGTGACTTTTCCAAGTCCATATCTCCTCCATTGGCTAGTGAGCTTTTGAGTGGAGGTGGTAACGTTTCACTCCTCTCCTTTGTGATTTAGTTGAGTAGCATTGTATTGCTTTGTAGTGTGTATTGCTCTCTTTTTCTTTCCTTTATCACATATTCTACTTCATTGCATTCTAGCTATACGTGGAGGTGGAAACACCAAAACGGGGGTTTGGCTAAGGCAGACCCCTATATAGCCCCAAAAATTTTCCCCTCCTTATATGTGTAGATGAATGTTCACATGGAGCTAGCTGGAGAACTGGTGCATTGGCGAGATCATTTTCATCACCCTTGCCTTTATATACTTGCTTTATCATCTCTATTTCTATTTCTCATACTTTCTTGCTTTGTTTTTCCCATCAGAATCAAGTAGCTAGGTTGTAAGAAGGTCTTTTGGTATTTTCTATTGTACTTGCTATTTTCTAGCCATACGGATGCTGGTGCACTAGAGAGATGCCAATGTGTTGCGTTGTTGTCCTAGAACTACGCTATCATCCTCAGACATAGAGCTATTTGAGGTGTAGCCACCGACACCAAAAGCTAGCTTGCCTAGCCCAAACCTAGGTTCAAGGTTTACATAGTGGTAACAGTATGCTATAGTGCTCATCATTCTTGATCCTTACCTCCAGACATCCTTTAGAGTGAGGTAAGTTAGGGCAGCCCTCTACTCTCGGCTCTCCGTGACCTAGAGCCTTGATGTGGTTGGTCCCCCTTTCTTACAATATACAATATATATACATACATACATAAAAATATATACATATTATAACACTTGACTAAAGATTATAAAGTTTATACCATGATTTATAGTTGTTGAATTTATCTTTTCACGCTCTATTGCAAATATCAAAAAGATTTTTTTTACAAAATTGTTTGAAATTGTATAAATTACATATTTCATAACTGATTCTAATCTATCAAAAATCACATTTTTAATTTAGACAACTAAATCAAGGATATTTATCCTAAGTTTGATAAAACTTATCAAATGAAACTTATCTCATCACATATATGTTCAAATAGTTTTTAATATGGCTATTCATACGATGTTTATTTGACTTCTTCTTATTACATTACGTCACATTATCTTACACCCATTTATCATTTATCTAATCTCTTACCTTAATCCCTTCTCATATATGTCTTGATGCTCATATTTATCTCTTTGTCTCTCTATTCATGTATCTTATACATCTCCACACTCTACCTTACATACTTATTGAATATATGGTCAATAAAACTAACAAAATATTCACAATCAAGTTTTTCAATCTATTCAAACATGTAATTAGACCATAAAAAAATATTCACAACATATGAGCAAGTGTATGTGCAAAAAACTACAACAAAAAACACCACCAAAAACACCAAATCTTGTATCAATCAAAGTAAAAAACTACATCAATATAATGCACTTATCATTTTGTCTAACACTAATCTAACACTATAATTAAACATGTAATTAAATGATAAAGTTTAATGACATGGTCGACAAGTGAACATAACTAATCTACATTTTTTGGATTTACAATACATATATCAAAGTGAAAATTTTAGGAAACACCATTTGGCACCTAATACAAACAAAAAGAAATGTGCTCAACTCCCTTGATCGTCATCAAGCTTTGTTTATTGATCTATCAAGATTCAAGAAACTTAAACTAGCATTGATGCAAATGTTTGGATAATTTTTTTCATAATACATTTCAATATGCTTTAAATTGACTCCTAATAGTATTTAGACAATGAATTTTGATAATAAATTTTGATGAACAATAATATTCGAAAGCTTGTCTTTAAGCACATATCTTTGGATGCTCAACTTAAATTATTAATTTAAAAAATAAGAAAAATTGAATTACGAAAATTAAATTGTAATTATGAATATATCTATATATTATCTATATACACATCCATATGCACCTATATTGTGGTTATATATATATATATCTATTACCTATAAATGCACTATAGATGTATATGTATGTATGTATATGTGCATATGTATATATGTATGTATATATATGTAACTATATATATATACATCTATATATATGTGTATGCCATTACATACATACATACATATATACATACATATATATATATAGAAATGCTCATGATCAACATCCTAGATTAGAAAGTCGCTTCTCTTACACACATTTACATATCATAGATTGTGTCATAGCAATCAAAATGAATAGTTTCTCAAATCTATGCACTCCATGAGAGTATTTAATTGGAAGGATGTTTTATAACTACTCCAAGTATTTCAAAGAAAAATATAATGTCCACATCTCACGATGTTTGAAGATCATAAATTGTGTGTCATCTACACGCTTAAATATGAGTAATCAAGACATAAAACTTACAAGATGAATCATACACCTAATTTCCTAAGATTCTCCCACTTAACATTCACACTGCAAAGGAAAATTGAAAATGATCAATCAAGCTCTACAAAATGAAAGATGCATAGCCTAGATCTACAACAATTTTTTTTTATATTTGACTATTGAATTATGTTATGGACAAAGTAATAATGAGCATCTTATTCCTACCACCATGGTACATTAGATTATGTGTCTTTTTTTGCTCCTTTCTTTCGCATTCAAATTTTGATTCAAATGTTGACAATATTTTGTATTGCCACTAATATGCCCAACTATCTCTCATGCGATTTGTCTATTGTAACCCATTTGTTTGAAATCCACCAATGTCTTTTCTTTATAATATGCAAAAATGTATCTTTGTATGTTTGGATGTATATATATGTATACATGATTGGAATTTGGTGGATTAGGGTCAGTTACCCCTGGATTTGTCTCAATAGTTGGATCACTCGTGGAGCTTGATAGGGCTATGTAACTCCCTTGCTTTATGCTTCTTCTTGTTTTAATAAAAAATTTACCCCTCCTTTATGTGTATATATGTATGCATATGTATGTACATACATACGTATGTATATATGTGTATATATATGTATGCATATATATAAATTTATACACATGTCTATGGCATTACACATCCATACTATTTACATATATGTATACATTTATATACATACACATACATACATACATCTATATATATATACAATATATATACATACATACATCTATATATATATACAATATATATACATACATACAAATATATACATATTATAACACTTCACTAAAGATTATAAATTTTATATCATGATTTATACTTGCTGACTTTATTTTTCATGCTCTATTTCAAACATCAAAAAGAAAACTCTTTACCCCTTTTAGGGTCTCTAGCTCCTTTAGAGCTCTTGTTATGGTTAATCTTTCATAAGTTGAGAAGCTGACATAGGTATTCTCAATTGAGAAATGGGGACTTATAAAATAGTAAACCTTGATAATTTGGAAGACATATTCCAAAAATGATGGATAGATTTATGATATTCAGTGGCGAGCGCAAACATACTCTAAGTATTTTATAATATTAACTTAGATGTAATGATTGAATGATAAAAGATAACATAGCACAAAATGCTTAGGATACTCGTATTCATAGAGTCACATAGTAATGTGACACTATCTTATCCATTCCAAAACATATTTGGTCAAATAGTTATCTCTCTAGTTTTATTAGTTTTAATATCATACAGTTGATTTGTGAACACTTGATATATCATATCAACATTAAGATTTTAGAGAATATTAAGTTAATAATTGTAAGCATTGGATAAATATTTCTAGTGATTTTAAAAATGCTGATTGTAGAAAATTATTACTTTTGATTTTATACGGTAGTTAGTAATTAGAACCATTATTTTGATTATTTTCTCATCATATCCTCTCACCTTGTTTAATAAGTACCTTGGTAATTAGAGAATGTCGAATAATATTTTGATTCAATCTAATACATAATTTATATTTTGAGAATTTTATAGGTGAGTTCCTCTTAAGATTTAAATTGCAAAGTTAGATTGGTATCAGATTGGGATAGTATGGAAGGACATTATTTTTGAAGTATTTTCTCATTTTGTATGAATTTATGATTTAAGTAAACTTTATCTCTATCTTGGTGAATAAAAATTAAATTTCTTGTTCTTGGAAACCCAATTTCCTATAAATGCAAGATTATTAAGACTTGGGTATTCAATACCTGATAAGGAAAATCAACAAATATCGAGTCAAGAGAAATAAACCTATGTTATAAGTAAACATGGAATTTTATTTTCTCTTCCAAATTTAACATTCAAGCAAATCTCCTTGGAGTGTGTTTCATAGTATATCCTTAACTAGGTTTCTTTTCTCTCCTTCACCTAAGTGGGCGATAGTTGACAGTGAAACTATCTAGGGAAATGGACCCTAGAAAGGGTTGTGTACCTACTCACACAATTTTATAACATAAAAAATAGGGGGACATTTGATAAATTTGAGTAGGGAATTGATTTTAATGCATATCGGTGTTATTGGGCTATGATTGTAATGAAGTAAAGTTATATATTATGAACCCAAGGAGAGATACCCTTATTATAAGTAATCAATTATGAGATGGGAAAGGTTGAACTACGAAGCCTCTACACATTACATAGGAAAAGCCATTATCTAGATGGGCCCCTAAGGCATAGATTTAGCCCTTAGGTCTTGTCGTTTTAATATTTTTTCTTTGAACTTACCATTCCCTCTTGATAATGTGTATACTTTGTCCCTTTTTACAAACCTAGTTATATACCATTTGATTTATCTACTTAAAGTAATGATATGATATATCTTGATAATCCTATAACTATTCATTTGTTGATCTTATGTTGTGCAGCCAATTGTGTGGTCACCTGGTATGTACAAGTATTGGGGGTGAGGAAAAAACAACACTGTGGGTTGCAAGAGAAACTTGAGTAAGTAGGAGGTATGCCATGTTGTTAACTAAAAGAAGTCATTTATTATTTTAGATATTGAATCATTATTTTTGATAAGGAAAATTAGGTTTTGAAGGGGCCCTGAAACGCTTTACAACGATGAAAAGCTACAAGAAAAACTAAGCAAATAACACCAACAATCCAAAAAACCAAAATGCTGACAATAGATAAAACTAAAGAAACCCATCAGCATACCAACAAGAAAAAACATCAGTACCCAAGCCGATCAAGAAAAAGAGTTAGCAACAACTACAATATCTTTTCCAAAACATTCATCGAGGCCATATTCTACTTAATGACCCCCTCATGCATCTCCACAACCTCTTTGAGCTCATCAAATGAAACAAAAAAACTCTTCTTAGTCCTACTCCTCATCCTTGGACATGGTCCAACCTCCACATCCTTTTCCAAACCTAGAGCAGAATCCACATTTTTCTCCACTAGTTTTGAGCAATTAACATCTTCAATTTCTTTCTCAATTTCCCCCAACTCTAGAGATTTACTTGTCCAATTCAAGGATTTTTCGTTTAAAATGAAAAGACCCTTAGCAATGGTCTTCAAGGAATTGTTGTTGATGCTTACCAAAGTTTTCAAGTCCTCTGACAGCTTATCAATTTTGTCCTCAATACTAACAACTCTATCTTCCAAAATCTTATTAACCATCATTTCCAAAGAGGAAATCCTCTCCTCATGAGAAACCCCTAGGCGATCAACATCAACAACTAATTTATCCATCATAACATTCTTAGTTTTCACCTTACCTTTAATCACCCATTCCTTCTGATTGTCTCATATCATTGCCACATAGATATCCTACCAATATTTCACCTGGATATTGAGCTCCTTCACTTCTGAGAACAACCATTTCACCAGAGAAAGCAAATTCCACATTCCATCCTCCATCTTGCAAAACATATCCATATTGACCTCATCCCAATTGACAAGAGGCACATCATTCAGATCCAAGTTATGACCAGGGGCATTTCTACACTCCTCTTTCTGCTCCTCATCTTCTTCAATAGGGGAATCCTCAACCTCGACCACATCAACCTTAATCCTTTCCTTGTCTGGTAAGTTATCCAACTCAACCAAAACTTCCAATTGCTCCATCTTCACAACCCTCTCTAGAGAAGAGACAAGATGATCCAGATTAGGGTCAAAGTATTGAGTGTGTTGGACTGACTCAATCCCCTAAACCTCCATAGGAATAAACTTGAGAAGTAGCTCTCCCACACCAGGACTAATATCCCCAACAAAGGCACTTTTCAAAACTCCCACATCTTCAGGAACCTTGACACCAATCGCAAGGGAGCTCTCCACCACAACAACCTTCTGAGGACTAAGTCCCCAATAGGGGCACTCTTCACGACGTCCACAACTTTAAGAACCTCAACACCAGTCGCATGGGAGATATCCACCACACCATCCTTCCCAAGGCTCAAAGAGGGCTTAACACCCATACTAGGAGTATCCACCTCATTCACCAAATCAACCTCTCTTTGCAGAAGATTTATCTTTCCTAGGGCCTTTAGATTTCCCCTTAGAATTCTTCTTCCCAAATTGCACCATGGCTTCCCTCAAATCAACATCCATATCATAACCCTTTTTTCCGCTCTTTAGAATCATCTAATCCTTCCTCAGACACACCTTCATCCACAAACATTTCATCAAAATCCGAGTCTTCTTCCTTGGAACTACCTTCCCATTCCACAGTAGAGTCCCCTGTATCATAACTAGAATTCTTAACCCCCTTCTTGCCAGGGGTTTTAGGGGAAATAGGGATTAATTTAAGCTTAATATGAGCAAACAAAAAACTCATAATACCTTCATGTAGAATGACCTTCTAAGGGTTTCTACGGTGATCTTCAATACTTTTTTCCATCAACAGTATAAGGTAAAAAGGAAAGGAGACCAACACCTTATGACGAAAGTGATTCAAAAGGATAAAATGGTAACTGTACACAATAGAGAATCAACCTTCCAGCATGAAATAATGCATTAAACCCAACACAAGATCCCTCCACAATGGTTTTAGAGACTTGTGAGCATACCCACCACTCCCGACTTCCCGAAGCTTTTTCTTCTCATCAAATTTGAAAAAAATTGCAAAGGATTTCTTAGCAAAAATTCTATCTCTATAGAATTTCCTCCTAGAAACCAAAAGACCAGTCACCTTCGCTATAAATTCCTCATCAATGTTGAACTCCACTCCCTTATAGCACAGAGTCCTTCCATTCCAACCTTTCACAAAAATCTGAAGCATCAAGATTAAGGCCTTGAATTCTTTACATGTACTGAGTAACCCCACCCTACTCCAAATGATCCCACACAACCGCATTACTCTGGAACTCCTTGCACGAGCTCGGTTCAACTCTACAACGATCTCCACCCATGGTGGCATGAAAAGATCAGGAGCCCAACAACACCAGCAAGTTTTGTAAAACCAAATGAGCCAGACTCTCCTCAAAACCACACAAGTAACACCCACAATACATGTGGGCTTTTCCTTCAAAGTAATTCCTAGCCTATGTAGCTAGGCCATCATTTTACGGAAACCAAAGTTGCAATGATGAGACAGACAAGGCCAAGGTTCAACGTGCATAAACCGACTTAAAAGAATAATGAAGAACCTTTCCCCTATATCAACCACCTTAAAAACAAGCCACTTGGTCTTCATTGGAAATATATTTAAGATTGAGTGGTAATGATTCAAAAGAATCCCAATCATATTTATCCACACTCCCAAGTTGGAAAAACTATTAGCCAACATATTAGCTTCTCTAAAAACATGAGAGATTCTAATCTCCTCAAAAGAATTAATGATGGAGATTGAATCATTAATAAAATGAGTGATAGACCACGATGGTGGGCACTTCTTCAAGAGACAGTTAATAACATTAAGCGATTCCCCTTCCAACCAAAGTTTAGATTCCCCTAGATTCTTCGCCAAAATGAGGCCATGATAGGCTGCAACTGCAAAAATTGAATCATTGTTAACTTGTTTGTTATCTAATGATTGTTATTAAGTGTGGTATTAAGATAATGTATTATGTTACTGTTTTAAAAAAATATGTATACTTGCAAATTTATCAAGTTTGGTGTAGATCAATTAGGTTGTGTTGTGTCAACTGAGTGCCTGAAAGGTGGGTATGCCAATATATTAAATGTCGATCCATCCACAACAATATCCTTACTAACATCTTGACCTAATTTTTTGAAAAACTATAATCTTGCTATTTGATTATGGTTAAAAGGAAATATTAAATTCTAATATTTAAACTTCAATTAAGTAATAGAGTTACTATGTGATAATAAAAAATCCTATCAATGGCCATGTTGGGAAAATGACCATTTGGTTAGAATGAAGAGGAGTATTAATAACATTATGATCAATATTCAAAGATAATAATGCTAATATCTCTAAATATTGTAGAAATTATAACATTAACATTAAGATCAAAATTAGCATAAGTTGATACTGAAGGATAATACAAAGTGCATTTATCATTGTCAATTAATTGTTTATGTAATTGCTTATTTATTAATTCGATCGTGTGTTGAAACTGATATTATAAATAATGGAGGAAGTTATTATTAATAATGATTGACATGTCAATATTGTTGATCCTCAACATATATTAATAACGGTGTTATTAATAAAAATCAAATAAAAATAATAATGGTTCAATGATAGATATCTTAAAAATAATATTATTGTTAATATTAGTGTTAAATAATAACCCAATATTATTCATTCTTTGGGTATTATCTTTTATTGGAGATAGAGAGTATTAGAATTTATTGTGACTAAAATATTAATATTAATATTAAGAGCCATATTAATATTAATTTGATGCAGGAGCATCCAGTGGTGTAAGGGCAATCTTGCATCACCCAAAAATAGTTAAATTTGAAGTTTATCATTTTTCAGATGTTTTTACATTTTTGGATACCCTTTTCGTCATAATGAAATTCTCAATTTACGGTTTTTATTTTCTATTCCCGGGTTGAAAGATATTGCAGTTTTAGTTTCCCAGATTTGCACCTGAAAATCTTTCGAGTTGGATTTGAGACACTTAGAGCTTCCAGAATGACCCTGAAACTTGCTGAAATCAGCATAGAAAATTTCTAGCGCATTCTTGACTTTGAGACCTTTCCAACGGTTCAAACGGTTCGCGAATCGGAGCCCCGGATCAAAAGTTATGGCCCCGGGAAGTTGGCACACTTTCTAGAAGATACAATTGCAAATGTTCTTTTGAAATTTGAACTTCAAGTTGTAATTTTTGGTGCCAAACCGCCTAAACTCAAATTTTAATGTTGTTTTGGCTCCAAACTAAAGAGGAGCTCTATTTATGGGCGGGTTTCTAGTATTTTTGGGTAACTTTTGGGGACAAGCTCGCATATGGCGAAGGGGTGATTATGTAGCTTTCTGTAACTTACATATGTTGTAAAACTTGGGGATTTGAGATCCTCTGCATGTAAGAAGTTCCATTTTTTGAATAATAAAATTATTCTCTTGTTTGTGGGTTATTTTCTGTGTCTTGGGTTGTGCCCTCATCATAATTTTAAACATCAATTTTAGTTAAACGTAAACATTATTTCAATCCAATGATTTATTGATAATCTTGTTACCATTAAGATGATTGAGCTAATTAAATTATAATATAATATTAACGAACAATATTATTCTTTTGATGAGCAGGAAGAGAGGTGGGAGAGATGGTGAGTGGGAAGAGAGGTGGGAGTGGTTGTTTGAAATCTTCAGAGGGAGATGGAGATGAAGAATTTGAACTAGACGATGTTGATGCTTTGTTGTTGGGTCTTGATGGATGGCTACTGGGTCTTTTTTGCTTCATAGATGCTATGCTGGGCTCTTTGTGCTACTGGCCTACGGTTCATCACAAGGTGCTACTTGGTAGGTTGTAGTGGATGGGTGGGAATATGAGCAAGAACTCCATTTTGAATGGCGATGGCAAGGATACTATTTGGTGGGTCTCTTTGCTTCTATTTTTGCAAGAGAGTTTTGTTTGCTTTGGGGTCTTTGAGGATGTTCTGCCTTTGGATTGGCCTTTTTCCAGCTCTAATCAGTGTGTTAGGGTGGCTTGGGTGCTTCTCTTGTTGGTCTATTTGTTGGCTCCTTTCCTCTTGTGTCCCTTTGGATTCTTTGTTCTCTCTTAGATTTTGGTTTCTCTGGGTCACCCTCTTGGCTGCTATTTGTTGCTGCTCACTTTGGCTGTGGGTCCCTATTTTTTGTGGGATATGGGCCCTTTTCTTTGGTTCCTTCCTAGGGAGTTTTTGATTAGTGGTATTGAGTTCTCTCTATTATTGGGCCTCAAGGGTTTTTTTTGGTTGAGTTGTGGATTGGGCTATCCTTTTGGGTTGGGTTGTTTTTTCTTATGTAGTTTGTTGAGCTTGGTTCTTTAGAAGTGTGGACTGGGTTTTTCTTATTTTTTTTCCTACATATCCAAAAATTGATTTTTTTTTGGCATTTCTTATTTCCTGGTGGGCTGAAAGTTGGTGTTGTTTCTATTGTATAGGTTGTCCCCAAGATTCCTCTGCATGTTTCTTCTTTTGAGGCGAAGGCTGATTTTGTGCTTGTGACTAAGGGTCACTTTTGGTCTGAGTAGTTGTTATATAGCTTTATCCTAAAGGCTTGGATGTTCCTTTTTCTGTTGAATGAAGCTCATTCTGCTTCTTTCTTGTTCCTGTACCTTGCTATGCTTATGGAGGGTGTGATTGTTCTCCTATTCAAAGTTTTCTTTGGATCTATAGTTGGTGTCTTCTTTGGAGGTGGAGACTACTCCCATTGAGATAGAGCCCTCTTCTATTGAGGTGAAGGTGGTTGCTATAGTTTTGGTGGGGATTTATTTTATCTTCTACTTGACCCTTCGAGGTGGTGCTTGTGTGGGTAGAAGAGTGGATACTTTGGATGTTGGGGCTCTCATATCTTCTTCTCCTATAGAGGGGGGCTCCCTCCTATAGAGGCAGAGGTGGGGTACTGTTGCAAGAAAGATGATGTGCTTTAGTATTTTGTTGTGCTCCCTAACTCCCCTATTGATGTGGAGATTGGAATTTTTTGGTGTTGTTGTTTAGGGGGTTGATGGTGTTTTACACCATTATTTTTGCTATTTTTCTTGGCTTAGTGGTTTCTTCTTTGAGCGTCTGGTTCACTGATGCCTAGCTGATACAGGCGGTTTCATTGTTTAACTAAGGGTTCCAAGTCTTGGCTTTTTCTTGGTTGCCAAGGGATCTCGGTCCCTTATTTTCTTTTCTGATGCAACATGTGTAATCTTGTTTCTATGATTGTATGTTGCTACTATTGGGTTGTTGTTGATTTGTGATTTATCTTGTTTAGTAGCTTGCTTTGCTTGGATAGGGTTACAAATCCCTTCAAAACTAGTTTGTAATGGGTTTTGGGGCCCCATCAAAACCTATTTTACCCCTAATAAAAAATGAACAATATTATTCTCATTCAATAGTTGTTTATTTTGAAATGAACTAGTAAGGGATTAATTGGAGAATACACAATAATAACATTATCATTATTATTGGATGTGTTCTCATTCAATAGTTTTTGTGTTCTCTAACTCCCCTATTGAGGTGGGGTTGTTGGATATGCTAGCATTTTTGTTTAAGGGTTTGATGGTTTTCTACACCATTGTGTTGGTTTTATCTCTTGGCTCATTGGTGTCATCCATGAGCAGATGGTTTGTTGTTGCCTGGCAGATGCAAGTATTTTTTTGTGTATCTAAGGGTTTTTGGCCCTGATTAAAACCAGGTTGTAAAGGGATTTGGGTCCCTTACTTGTTTGTTTGATGCCACTTGTGTAATCATGTTTTTCTTCTAGCGACTATTGTTGGTATACATTTTATCTTATTTGCAGCTTGTTTTTCTTTGATAGGGGTGTGGGTCCCTTCTAAACCATTTTATACTAGGTTTTAGGTCCCATCAAAACCTGTTTTACCCCTAATAAAAAACATTATCATTATTGTTACAAACCACTTTTCGGAAGCTACTGCAACCTATCATGGCCTAAAGCTGGCTCAGGAGAAGGGATTAAAAAGAATTTAGTTGGAAGGTGACTTCTTAAACATTTTCAATTGCCTTAAGAGGGTTCAACCTTCTTCTTAGTCAGAGAGTATCATAGAGGACTCTATTTCTATAACTCAACTGATTTGAGAAGTTTTATGTCTTGCATGTTTATCATGAAGCTAATAGGGTGGCTAATGGTCTTGCCAATATTAGGGTGTCCTCTCTTCCTAAGCGATGGGATTCAGATGATATTATGCTTGAAATTCAAAATCTCATCAAATATGATCAAAATTTATAAGATTGATAGAATTTTATGATCTAGATGGATTTTCTTATTGCTTCATAATGCCCTCATTAAGTTGAAAATACAAGTGAAGCTCAACTTATGTCCATATTATGATGGCGAAGCTTGTGGAAAGATTTTGCAAGTAATGGAAATGATGAAATTTAGTCCTTATGTTGTCAGTAACACATAGATTGTGGGTGCTTGTTTCTACCTCTTTCTATGTGTTTGGAGTTTTCATTTTCCTATGATTCATCTATGGGAGATACCTACATTTAGTTGTTCCAATCGGCCATGGGGGGTGACAAGTGTAGACTAGAGCGGGTAACTTGTGTGGAGATAGTGAATAAGTTGGTCTTGGATATCTTGGAGAAAGCGGGTGACCCCTTACATACAAAAACTTCACGGATTTGATTCCCAAATCTCTCAAGAATTTCTCAATGGGTGGAGTAATAGAGTTTTGAGAGTCTTTAGCATGGAGTTTAGTATAACAGATGATCTTACTACTGAGATTACTAGTTTATCTTTAGGGGGAAGGAAATTCTATAGAGAAAGGTTAGCTTCAAAATTAGCCCTAACCATTTTATTTATAGGTAAGGAGAGAGAGAGAGAGGCTAAAGAAATTGGCCCATGGTGGTTACGACAGACACTCCATCAAGCCCATTCGGGGGGATGTGTCCATCAAAGTAATGAGGTATTTCACTCTTCATGGTAGATTTCTTGAGCTCTATGGTTTTCATTTTATCCTTCTTAATCACTTTAGGCATAACAAATTGGTTTCATTCCCACATTATTTTCTCCTTTCATTGGAAAATGGAATCATGGAATTTAGGAAAAACCCTAACAATAATTATCTACATGAGGGTTTCATTCTGCTATCAATGGAATATGCCAAATCTTATTATGTGCTTGAAGCTCCTAAAATGGCTAGAGCTCGTAAGGTTAAGGATGCCCCCTTAGGTTATGAAATTAGAAATGAATATAAGGGTTTAAGCTTAGAATGGATGAAGATTCTAGTTCTATAGAAGTGTACACTTTGTTTCCCAAGAGGAAGGAAGCTCTGCCCTCTTGGTTGGGTGGCTTGCACATGAATTTGGATAATGAGGAGACTCCTTCAGTTGCTGCCAAGAATAAAGGTGAGAAGGCTCAAGATGTTCCACTTGCAATGGCTTGAAAGGGGCCCTAAGTTCCAAAAAGGAGGATTTATCCCTTCCTCCAAATGTTAATAGGAAAATTTTCGCAGTGGAAGGTGTGAAAAGGGTTAAGGGTAAAAACCTTGTGGGAAGGAAAAACCTGAAAGATGGTTTGAATAAAGATCGAGATAGCAAGGAGAAGGTTTGAGATCTTACAACGGTAGAGGAAGGGAATCTCAAGAAGTTGATGGATCCTGAGGCAACTACTCATGTGAATAGGGTAGGAAATATCTTGGTGGACTTAGATGATTCCCCTTCTATTGCTAGAAAAGCTCTTGGTGTTGCAGGTAAAGATAAAGCTAATTTGTTTTGTCAAAATGATATTCTCCAGGAGGTTCATCTTGAGGGGTCAGATAGCTTACGAGATGAGTATATTAATTGGGAGAAGGTTGATCTTAATGCTGCCATCAAGATGGAAAAGGATGGGCTTGGGAATCTTTTTAAACTCCTCAAATGGATCCTTTCTGAAGTGAAATAGATAAATATCAAGTTAAAATTGATGACTAATACTAATGCAGGAATTGTTAACAATAGAAAATTGGAGATGACTATTTATAATAAGATCAAGAATATAAATGCAATCCTTTATAGGGTGTATGATGATGCTTTAAAATTGGGGAAAGATCATGAATCTAGACTAAATTCTCTTGAGAATATTACTAAGATTTATAAAAAATTGAGTACTTTGGTGCATGTTAGCTAAGCTTCTCTACATTCTAGTGTGCAAGGGTTGTCTTTGTTGAATGAGAATGCACCTAAATGGATGGGGAACCTGTTGATTAAGGGGAAAGAAGTGGATGAAGTGGAGGATGATGGGCTAAAGGGGTATTTGGATAAGGGTAAGGATGTTGGCCCTTGAATTCAAACCAAGAGCAAGATGTTACACCTTGTCCCTTAGTTACCAGGTTACTTTTACCTTGTAAGTAAATATGATGATAAATGTTAATCAAAACTTTAACATGTTCAATAAGTGAATGAAATATTGAATATATACATTAAGATCTTAATGATTTTGAAGAAATGTTTATGTTTTATATACTAAAGGAAAAATGTGAGGAATGAATATGTATTGCAATGTAAATGCTTTGATGATGCAAATGATTTATGATGCTAATGGATTTCATGTGAATGGCTAACTACTATTAAGATGCACTACAGGAACATGTTAGAACCTTTAGAAGACAAGGGAAGTATCACTCAAGAGAAGAACTTGGTCTGGTAACCTTCAATTCAGCCTTACTAAGAATTCACACACTCACACCCTAGCTGGTCTTAGTTGAGTCAAGATTAATCAAGATTTGGTAAGTAAGTTCTTGGTCATCTTTGGTTGATTATAGTTTTAGTTTTGGTCTTTGATTCCATGATTGTTTCTTTGGTTGAATCACATGTTTGAATCTTTGTATTGGGTTGTGTGATTGAGTCTTTATGTCAAGTATAATTCCTTCTTCATGTGTTCATATCTATATCTATGTTGATAAGACATATATTACTATATATATAATATTGGAAGCATTTTCATAAGTGCTAATATATTTAGCA
The DNA here is from genome assembly GCA_007258455.2 of Sequoia sempervirens. Classification (NCBI taxonomy): domain Eukaryota; kingdom Viridiplantae; phylum Streptophyta; class Pinopsida; order Cupressales; family Cupressaceae; genus Sequoia; species Sequoia sempervirens. The sequence goes on from VDFB02326483.1 coordinate 80,502, forward strand.
TGGACTTATTAAAGTCATTCCTTATATATTTTAACATGCCATAAGTTAAAAATATGAATAAGTTTATGCCAATGCATTATACTATAGTGCATATAAGTAGAAGTGTGACTGACAGATTAGTATGGGTTGACTACCTTGATCCACAAAGATTCGAAGCATATTCAAGCCACTAAGCATTAGTCCAATAAGATCAATCAATAATAACTAAACTAGGAATCCATTAAAACTAACATATTAAATCATGAAAGCTTTTTAAAACACCTATTCTAATCCATTGAAACTTATCCTATTGGGGGAGTGGTTTTACATTGATGTGGAATGATGATCCTTTCCCAATCTCGTGGATAAATGAGCCTATTCTGATCGATTCTATTGAAGAGAATCAATGAAACCATTGATAGATGTGTGATGAAATGTGATTTAAATGCTAAATTAACATGATGCAAGATATTTTAACATGATCTATGCAATTGGAAGCGACTGTAGCCTATCATGGTCTCAAATTGGCTCAAACCAAAGGTTATAAAAAAGTCTGGTTGGAGGGGGATTCTCTGAATATTATAAACAATTTGAAAAATAACTCTACTCCCTCTTGAACTATTGAGTCCTTAATAAAGGATTCAATAGACATTTTAAAGTCTTTTGATGATATTTATATCTCACATATCCTGAGAGAAGGAAATGGGCTTGCAAACATTTTTGCAAACATTAGTGTAAGAGATTTTAGGGAGTGGGGTCAAATTGACCCTCTTCCTATAGAGGCTATTAAAATGATAAATAATGAGTGATGAGATCATTTGGATTAAATTACTATTATGGTGGGCAATGCGCATGCTTCTCATCACGTGGCAGAATGTTATGAATAAGTATGGGATGCAAGATTTGAATCAAGAGAATTGTACGGGTGCAGGGTGCCATAGACAAAGGATTGTTATTTTCCCTTGTCCCAACTCTGGCCTCACACAGATTCTGGGTAGTTTTTGCCTTGCTTTCCAGAGTATTCTTGGTGCTAGGATTAGTGTCTGTAAGTTGGTTCTTGGTGTGAATTGAAATAAGATGGGGGATGATAGAAATTGGGTTGAACCCAAATCTTGTGATGCTACAAAGGAAAAGAAGGAGGTTTGAAAGGTGTTGATTAAGGGTGGTTTAACTCCCTATATGGAGAAACTTCATGGAAACAACCCTCATATTACAAACATCTTTCTTAAGGGTTGGAATGACATAATGCTTAAGATTTATAGGATTGAGTTTGAGGTGAATGAGGAATTCATCGCTGGAATTACTAGCTTGCCTATGGACAGTATGAAGGTTTTTAGGGATAAAAAGGAGGTGCAAACTACAATGAAAATTTTCTTCAAAGGTGATGAGGACTTAAAGACTACTAAGAGTGGTGAACATGAGCACAACTCCCTTAAGGCCTTATGGGGGGATGTTACAGAGGAATTAATGCACTACATTACCCTGGAAGGCCATTTCTTGGTGGTGAGTAACTATCATTTCATTCTGTTAAATCAATTTCGTCACAAGAGGAGGGTTTCTTTCCTATTTTATCTTCTTATGTCTCTTGATGCGGGGATTAAGGATCACCAGAAGAACCCAAAAAATCCCATTTTACATTTTGGGTTAATTCTCTTGATTTCTGATTATGCAAAATCTTTTGAGGTTCCCAAAACTATGGCTACCTTGAAGGGTAAACAACATAAACCTGCTGAAGGGCATGATACGGCTTGCGAAGATGAGCCTGTTAGTTAAAGGGACAAGAGAAGGAAATTTATTTTGGGAAAAGAGGATGATTCAAAAGATGATGTGGAGTTTGTGTCAAATTCTCTTGCTTCTCTAGAAGGGGGTCCACATTGCCATCCCTTAGGAAAGAAGAAAAAAGGGGAAGATTGTGATAGTGGTGGTTATTTAACCTGTAGTGATGAAATGCTACTGTGGTGCCGAGCAAGGGTCCAAAGATAAGGAATGACTTGTATGGAGAGGCCTCCTCGCCACCTCTGGCGACCACGAAGGACATTGGGGAGGCCAGTGGGAAGAAAAGTGTTTTACAGTCTGCAAGTTAGATTTTGAAGCAAGGTCGCCCTCTCACAATTGCGGGTGGCCTCTTTGTTGATGACTCTCTGAGTGTTCAACAGACTATGCGGATGAAAGATAAGTATGGGGTTGTTGTTGGTGCTTTGGAGACCCAGGGTGAGGACTTGGAGATGGTTATGAAGAGAAAAGCGGTGGCTGAGGGAATTGTGAGCTCCATCTGCAAGCTTAAGACTCTGGTTGCTGTGGAAAAAGGTAAGGAACCCCCTATTGATAAGGATGAGACTAGTTCTTCTTCTTTTGAGGATGCCATAGGGAAAGGGGTCTTTAATATTGATAGAGATGATTTGTCTGATGTGCTTGGAACTACGCGTGATAGGTCTATTGTTCTCTTTAAGATTTTTAAGTGGTTTTTCCATGAGCTCAATAAAACGAATGTCAGAGTCAGGGGTATGGTTAACAAGGCTGAGGGGTCCTCTGTTCAGGATCAAATAGATGAGTTGTTTGACTCCTTGAACACTGTGGCAAACATGGTTGTGGAGGAAACCCTCAAAATGAAGAAAAACATGGAAGAAAGAATCCTGATTCTTGAAGAACAAATGGGGAAAGTTTGGGACTCTGTGATGAAAGGTGGGGAGGGTTATCAAATTGTTGGTAATTTTGAGTCTGCCATTGTTGCCTCTCCTCTTGTTAGTGCTAAGAAACAAAAAGATAGTACCCATGATGATGAGCGTGCTACTGCTAGTAAGCAAATGGGTGAAGCTGTTGCTATTGGGAAGAGTGGTGAAAAAGGAATTGTTTTGATTTCAGAGGTAAATATAGGTGGTCCTGGAGCACATACTAGGAACAAAACTAAAGCTCAGGGAGGGGCTTCTGGAAAAAGGAAAATTTTCATGTTTTTGATGATACACAAAAAGCTATAGTCTACAATGTGGAGGTGGTAGACATTTTGAAAAGTATGTAGTGTTGTTGGTTGGTCCTCCTTTTTGGCTGCTTTTTTGCTGATGGGTTACTACTGTGGGGCTATTTGTTGATGTATTGGTTTTATCTTTCTTTTAGCTGCTTTCTTTTGTAAAGCATTTTGGGCCCCTTCAAAACCCATTTTTTACCTCTAATAAAAAACATGATCTATGCTAAGATGATTGATATGGGTATATGCAAGGCTAATTTGAATGGATTTTAAGCTAAAATATTGAAACCCTAATTACAAGATATACTAAATGTATGCATCTATGTTATCATGGAAGCCATTAATGGAAACTAAGCTAATACACAATTAATTTAAGCTAAAATGATGTTAAATGTGAGTGCAAATGAAAGTAATTTTAAAAGCATAAGTTTTCTCTTAAAAGGTGGATCCATTTGTCTTCAAATAGTGACCTATTTATAGGAGGAAAAATGAGAAATGGAGGGTTAAAATTAAAAAGGTTAATAAATGGTCAAAATTGGAGGAAAGATGAAACATGGATCATGGATTCTCATCAATGGATGAGAATCAATAATCACATGGATCAAGGATTCTCATGGATGAGAATCAATAATCACATGGATCAAGGAAAGAATCACGGGTTCATATTCTTCCCAAAAAACACACATTTAAAAATTTCACAAGAAGTCATGTAAGTTAACTTGCACAAGAAGTCTTGTAAGTTTGTTGTGAGGGAGAATATTCTTTTTTTCAAATGAGTGGAGAAAGAGAATATTCCTTAGGATATTCTCATGGGTGAGGGTAAATTAGTTATGTTAATTAAAACAAAATTAAATTGTGCAAAGGAATATTCTCTATTTTTGGAGGAATCTGCAAAGGAGTAATATTCCTTTGGAATATTCCCTTTCAAGTGGGGGGGATTTAGATTTAATTAGGTAATTTGATAATTGAATAAGGTTTCAATTATGCAAATTAGGGGAATTAGACAATATTCATTAAAAAAATGATTTAATGAAAATGGGAAAGTGATGGGATATTTAGTTAAATAACTGAGGGTTATTTAATTAAATAAGAGGAATTTAGGGATTAAATTAAATAATTTGATTTATTTAATTTAATAGGGCGAAGTGTTAGCATGAAAGGGGTTGAATTAATTTGATTAGATTAATTAGGTTAAAGATGAAAATAACATAACTAATTGAATAGCTAGACTAATTTAATCAATTAAGCAAAAAGAGGATGGGTTTTCGGATGAAACGGTGCTAGTTTATCTTATTCGAGTTTGTGATATCATTCATGACATTTTTAAGTGTCTACATTTTCCCCCTCTTTGAAGTGAGGTACCTATTACATTGGTTCAAAGAATGACACTTTTTCGGATTAAAATTGCTATTTAGATTAAAAAAAATCTAATTTTTTTAGATGCCCCACTATTGCCCTAGCAGAAGGAATAAGTTGGTTCCCTACCCCCTCGAGAGATCAGGCAAAAATTTAGAATTTTGGGTTGATCTCTTGAAAATGGTAAAATATAGGTTTAGGTCAAAGAGGACTAGAAAACTCATATGTCAGATGTAGAAAAATTTGATGATGTATAGATAGTCATCAACCATGGGTAGCCTCATGTACATTTTGATATATCACACATATTTGACACTTGGATAGAATTGTTAGTAAAGATAGAAGAATAAGATGAATGAATTGACCATTAATTTTGAGATTGATTCAAAAGTCCAACAAGTCCATCATGCATTGAGACTATTAGATATGGTGATATGAGATGATGAATATTTTCTCATATCCCAGGATTGGGATTTTCCATCATTCCTTATGTTTGATATAACACATAGACACAATGTGTCAAGGTATTAATAACCAAGATGACATTGTATCTAGTGTAATGGACTTTGACTCTGCAAATAGATAAGATAGTTCTTGTTCACACCTTGAAATACAAAAACCTTGTTGGAATGTAGGTTAGAAGTTCAAAATATATTGGACCAAAGCATATGCAATAGTCAACAATGTGCTCCATACAACCTCCCTACACACAACTAAGCAAGTATGTGCCAAGATTATTTTACAAGAATACCCACAAGCATAGCAATCAAAAGATGATGATTGATGCCCCCTTCCTTTCTCTCTAAATCATTGTGATAGACATCATCGAGAGGTCCTCAGAATGGGCCAATAAGATAAATCATAAGAAAAGATCAAAGACAAACAGTCAGTGTTATCTATATCTCTTACCAATTTAGTATAGCTAAGGTGATTTCTGATGTTGATGTCCATCACAGGAAGGATTCATCCTAGGACATGTTGATAATGTGTTTTGATTAGGATGCGGTGTGTGATAAGTCAATGATACAAACTTCACTGAATCATTTACCTATGATCTATACTTTATATTTTGACACTTAGGTTCTCACTTGAGGACTTGCTATACTTGCTTTCTATTTGTTTTGCCAAAGTTTGAAGGTGATTCTTGATTTATTATGGGTGAAATTTTATTGTGGGTGAAAGTGAAATGGGATGGATGGTTTTGGATTTTCTAGAATGTTTCAATATTTTTGGTATTTTGAAATGTTTTGAGGCTGTTTTTGGTCTTTTTGAAAGTTTATGTGAATGTTTTTGAGTTTTCGGTTATCTGAAGCTATTTAGGGTTTTCTCTAAGATATTTTATGATGTTTAGGTCTTTTTGAATGTTTTCTAATGTTTTTATGTTTTCAAATTTCAACTGTTTTTGAGAGTTTCGACCAAGAACCTAACCTAAAAGACCTATCCTAGGGGCCTTGGGGGTTGATAAAAGATTAGACTTGCCTACATTATACACATAGAGACCATGTAGTTCAACAAGGTTTTCTTTTTGTATTTTCATTGTTTTGACCTTTTTAGGGATTTTTATGTGTTTTGGATGTTTTGGATTTTGACTTTACAATTTTTTGAATGTTTTTGGATTTTAGTTGTACATGATTTTGATTTTTTTAAAATTTTTGATGATTTTTCAAGTGTTTTTAGATTTTGATGAGATTTAATGAATGTTTTTGGGTTTTTTGATAAGATTTCCAATAAACTTAAGATATACAAGAGCCCAATGTGATCCATAACAAATTTCCCCCAGTGTGATATAATAGACTACCTCCATATAGGCAGGACAAGCTAACCTTAGGAATATGCCAAGTAGTACTAAAGGGGATACAATATTTCACAATATCAAGCTATGATATGGGTGTGGATGGGTGGTGGAATAAGTAGGATGAATGATGTGATGGACGGATGTAATGTCAAGAATGATAGAATAAAGATCCAAAGAATAGATGCAAGTGCTTTATTTATGCGAGGCAGTTGTTTGCTAGGTTTTCACCAAGGTAATTTCCCAAAGCTCCATCGAAGTGGTTTTCACTAGAGGAAAATTGCTTTTCTTTACTTTTTTTCAATCCTTTTTCTTATTTTTTTGGATTTTGATTTTTTTGTATTTTTAGATTTACATCCTTTAAGCTTAGGCATAATTTTTTTTAAGATGTAGACTATTGGTTAGTTCTTGCAAGGGTTCACCTTTAGGCGTTGATAATTGATATGCTCCTAATACATAGCTTGTTGTGAGCACAAAGGGACCTAACTAGTTAGGCTCAAACTTTCCTTTACTGTCCTAATCTAGAAGATTTTTCTGATTCTACTTGAGAACTAGATCCCCTACTTTGAAACATCGACACTTTATCTTCTTGTTATAGCTCTGTTTCAGCCAGTTTTGATATACTTCCAAGTCATTAAGGGTGTGAAGATGCCATTCATCCAAAAATTCTAGCTCATTCATCCAAGATACTCTATACTCTTCATCAGTGATCAGATTATGTAGTGACACTCGCAGTGAAGGAAGCTCAACCTCTATAGGAAAGATGGCTTCTAATTCATAGATCAAGGAGAAAGGGGTTGCACCTATAGGCATGTAGATACTAGTTTGATAGGCCTAGAGGGTAGGATTTAGCTACATATGCTAGTCACGACTAGCTTCATTGACCGTTTTCTTTAGGATTTTTAGAATGGTCTTGTTTGTAGCCTCATCTTGAGCATTGCCCTGGGGGTAATACAAGGTAGTGAATCGATGCTAGATGTTGAATTTTTGACATAGCTCTTTCACATCCTGATTCTTAAAGGGTGTTATGTTGTCTGAGATAAGGGTTTGCAACACACCATAATGATAGATAAGATAATTTAGGATAAACTTGGAAATTTTCTTCCCCATTATGTAGGTCATTAGAATGGTTTCCACCCACTTGGTAAAGTACTTAGTGGTTGTTATGATAAAATTGTGGCCATTGGATGATATTAGAGTGATTTTTTCAATGAGGTCAAGTCCCCATTGTGAGAAAGGCCAAGGTGTAACCATTGGTTATAACTCCTAAGATGGAGCATGAATAAGATCTCCATGTTGTTGACACTGGACACACTTATGCACATACTGGTGAGCTTCTCTTTCCATGGTTGGCCAATAGTACCCTATCCTCAACAATTTCTTAGCTAAAGTCATACCACTAGAATGGGAACCACATATGTTGTCGTGTACTTCTATTAAAGCAATCAAGGCTTCCTCTTGGTTAAGAAATCATAGTAATTTCCCTTTGATGCTTTGGTGGTAAAGGGTATCACCTAGGATCACAAATTAGATGCCTTCTTAAAAGGGTCTTCTTAAGTTTGGAGGTGATATCGGATGGGAGGGTTCCTCTACTTAGGTAGATGAATATATCATGATACCACAGGGATCCAGTGTTGGAAGAAAGGATAAGATCAGTCTGTATGTTTTAATTGATGTCACCATGTTGTTTATGGTATCAGATTGATTTGGTACCCTGAACCGGTGTGCAAAATAAGTTTACTTCTTTCGATGGTAGATCTAGTATTTTGGTCCACATATTCGCTCTGGTAATCATTGGTATTTAATATTTTGAGAAGTGGCTCATGATCACTTGAAGCGCATATGTATGTATTTTTGTATGATCATATGATTGATTGGTGTATTGGAATCGACTTTGGCGATTGCATTTCGTTATTAGGTTAATCATGGCCGACCTAATAATTAGTTAATAGTTTAATGTGTACTATAGATATATGTGCAACCTATCTTTGGTCCATGCCAACATATTGTAGTGTATTATACACTTGGATTACTTTTAGAGAAGCTTTGTATGAAGCCGACAGTTACCTTTTTGAATTGCATCCAATTAGGCTGATCTAATTGATGCTTGTAGGTAGATCAAGTATATATATGTTGAACAATTTTTGAAGATGGAGAGTAGTCGATGAAGTATTAGTGAATTTGAAAGTGAAGAAAAGCGAAAATGATGAAATGTGTTAAGTCAATCTATTGAGCATCACCGAAACTGTATCAACACTTGTTGGGTGCACTCTTTTTAGTTCATTTTGGTTGTGAAGCCCAATTTTGTTTTGTAAATCTTTTTGTAGGTAGTGAGCCTCCTTGTAAGCAATGAGCTTTTTTATCCAAACAATGAGTCATTTTATGGCAATGATCACTTGGTAGTGAGCCTTGTACATTCAGTTTTGGAACTACTTGTTGTCCCTATAACACACACGCCCCATTCAGAATGGGGACCCTCTCTTTTTGCTTCGCCGGGTCATTTTTGTTGCTGCTTCATTTTGCGTGCCCCCTATTTTTGAGTCCTAAGAGGTCAAGGAGTTTTAGAAGAATCATCTTGAGTTAACCAAGTTTCACCACCCTCAAATTTTCAAAGTGTTACACCTCTGGGGGACTTCCCTAGCTGTTTGCCTTCAATCTTTAAAATTAGCATCCTCTGGGCAACGTGGGTCCGCCCTTGCAGGTTGCTCTATGCATGATTCCCTAGCTCCTCAACCATTCCAAATGACCTTCGTGAGACACCCTCCTACTCTGCGGGACCTACATCGTCTTTAGCTGTTTTCATTTCTGAACACTAGAATGACTAACCTTTGGTTGTTGTCCACTTAACAAACTCTGTTGTTCCCACTGCCATTTTTGAAGTACCTCATTGATGGTGTTTTCTGCACAACAACTCAGACAGAATATAATATCCTATCTCTCTTGAAAGGTAAATCTCTATCAGGAAGCCTCAAGTGATAACCCCAAGGTTTCTAATTTCAGGTCTTGACAATGCAAAAACATCTTAGTGATAAATGTGAAAATGCAGGTAATCACAAAGGGACCTTACAAAACAAATGTTGGAACTCTCAAACTTATCAAATCTTGCAATATAATGATACTTGAAATTCTAGATCTAATTTATATTTTAAAAGAAATAACAAAATATAAGGGTTTGGAGAGATTCTAAGATTAAAATGATTCCTAAGACCAACAATTTAAATGATAAAACACCCAAAGTGGACCAATCCTTCAAAACCAATTCCTGTTTAACCTAGGTCTAATCTACAATCTCACAGAAATGGTGCAATCTTCTAAGGAATTAAATATTTTTAAATCATGAAGCATCCATCCAATTCAACTCTATTTTGCAATTGAAATGAATAAATATCCACAATTGAACTTAGCACACAAATTTAAGGCCCTGACTAACTTTACACAACTTAGAATTAACAAGCTGCTAAAAGTATGGACCAAGGACTGCTCAAACACTTCAAATATCAAATCATAAACACCATTGCATCACATCTAACTCTAAATCTAACATATATCTAATGATCTCAAAGCAATCTCAAAGAGATGGAATAACAAGAACCACACAAAATGAAACAACACAAGAAAGAGCACCAATGAACAATGGCTTTACTTATATTGAAACAACCAATGTTGCAACAATTCTAGTATTCAGTGTAACAACACTTTATCTCAAAATAATAACTCCTAGCCCTAGCTCTTGCAACTATTACTTAGCTTTCTCTAACTTCTAACCCTTACAAATGAGGCATAATGCCCAATTTATAGAAATCTCTCACTAGGTCATCCCAATTAGGGTTACATCAAAAGGTTGGCCAAGAAGGTTCTTTTAATAAAATAATAATTCAGCATTTAATATTTGAGACTCCTTCCAGGTTGGCCTAGATCCTCCAATAACATTTTCATTATGACACAAAATTCAAGGTTGCCCATCTGGCTGGCTGGGGTCACATGTCTGGCACAAAAAAGTAGGCAACTGGCTGTTGATTATTCTCCTTCTCTCCCTCCTGATTGGATCCCAATTTATCAAATAATTCTTTTGCTTTTTCTAATATCTCCCTCATGTCTTCTAGATCTAAAAATGGAATAAACTTCACCCTAGTTTTATGATTTTTGAATTCCTCCAGATATTGTGGCATTACCTTATTCCACTCAATTTGTAGCTCATGATATTTATCTAATTTTGAAATGTATATAGCTGCATCTTTCGGATTTTACTTAACAATTGGAGCACCATCAGATGGAGCATAAACCTCATGCCAACATCCCTGCAATCTACCAACATTCATATTCTTTTTCCCAAATTTCTTCCTGCTAGTGACTATTTCCAAGAAAGTGATGCAACTATTATATCTCTTTCATCTTTCCCTAAAGCTTCATTCTTTACTTCAATTCCTTGGTGAGAAGTTCCTTCTTGTAGTTCTAGACTTCTACCCATTCTTTAATCTTACCAACCTCATCCCGAGAGAAGATTTCCAACTTGGCCATTTCTTCCTTTGATACTTGCAGAATCTTCTTTAGTTCATTAATAGTGGACTCATCAATTTTATTGCAATCTATAGCAAACTGAGAGGTGTGCTCAAGAAAATCATAGACATTGGTATATATCTTTAGAATTTGCTTGATTGCCTCATCTCCCCTACTACTTACATCTAGAAGCCAAGTATGTTTACAATAAACTGAGGATTTTAGTCTTTCAATTTCATTGACTACTTCCTTAGGAAACAATCCTTCAGGAACAACCCCTTCACTACCCATAGTATGCAAGGGCTTCATCAAATGTTGTACATACTTATACACATCATTTAGTTGCTTCTGCAATCTTTCCTTCTCCTCTGTTTCTTTACCTAATCTTCTTAAAATGGCTTGAGAGGACTCCTGGAATTCTTCCTTTTCTTGATCTTTGGTTGTAGGTCCCAGGTTGATTGTTTGTAGCTTATAATTAGAAGACCTGACCTCATCTTTGAACTTGTCTGATGGAGGGACAACAACATGGATTACCCTATTATTAAACTCATCCTTGGAAACCCTAGAAACTGTCTTGGCTCTTTTCCTTTTTTTTTTTGTTGTCCCCATTGCTCGAGCAATTTATCCCAACTTGGGGTCTCTTCCTACACAATAATTGGATTCTTGTTAAACCTTCTTTCCAACCATTCTAGAGTTGTAGATGTTTCAGTTTCCACTTCCCTATTAGGACTATCGACCAAATTTGCTTCAACATCCCTTTCACCTTTTGGTTGATTCTCTTGTCCTTCCTTGTCCTGATTAGAACTATCAACAACATCCTCTTCTCTGTTATCCTCTTCTTTAGGATTATTTTGTGGCTCATCCACTAATACCTTCTCAGGAGACTTTGACATTTTTCCTTGAACAACTTCTGATTCTATATTCTTACTTTCAACTCTTGAGGTTGATTGCTTTATTTATTGCAAAAATCTTCTCCATTCTCCATTGTCTGGAGTATAAATTTTGTCATCTTACTCATTTAACCACTAAGGATTGTTAGATATATTTCCCTCCTCTGGAAGTGCCTCCTCAAAACTTCGTATGTTTTGATGTAAAGAAGGTGGAGAAGAAATGGGAGAATTATTTCCTGTAGTTTCTCTCTTCTCCATATCATTCATAGGTGACTCTTCATCTTGCAGTTCTACCTCTGTTATCTTCACTTCTTCTATTTTAGAAACCTTCTGTTTAGGAGAATTTCTCCTCACATAAACTTGGGGCTTTTCCCCTGAACTCTCCAACTCTACCACTTTTGCAATAGAATGGGCATTTGTGGTAGCCTCATTCTTCCTAGCTTTTGTAGCTTTCTGCCTCTCAGTAATTATACTTCTCTTCCTCACTGGTTGTGAGGTCTCTCCTTCCTCAACATTAGTATTGGCCTAAGGAACCCTCTTTGTTTGTACTTGGCTCCTAGTTTTTCTCTTGATGGAAACTATTTCTTGAAGGGCCTCCTCATCATGAGGTGTAGTTACTTCTTCTCCCTTATTGGTCTCAACTACTTCTTCATCTTGAGACTCAAGGCCTCCCATTAAATCATAGGTGAACTTAACACCCTCAGCCTCTAACTCCAATACTTTATGCTTAATCCACAACTAGGAATATTTTTTGACAAGTTCAATGATTTGATTCAAATCAGTTACTTCCTCCTCAAACCAATTAATTGGAGGCAATGGCTTGTTCCTGTAAGGTTCATAATCATGGTGTTGAAGAAGATCTGCATCATTATCTTCCACCTGATCTGGCACTTCCACAACTATGTATAGTCTGATCAATCTCAAAGGAAGACTAGAGAATCTTCTTCTGATGACTTCTCACTCATCTCAAAAATTGGCCCAATAATCCTCAATGTGGTCTTTATGCTTGAAATTCCTACTGGATTGCTTCACAGTCTTTCCATAAGGATAAAATTTTTCTCTATTAGTGTGGGAGTACAACTCAAATTGGTTCATTTCCTTCTTAGAATGTTGGGCACTGTGAATAGAAGGGAAATCCTCCAATGCTCCTATCCTCAATGGGAATTCTGATCCCAATCCTTTCTTCTTTATGTTGCATCTCTATAGGATTTCTTCAAAATAAACCATCTGATTTTTCAACTCTAATAAGATGAGCTTGTTGGTGGGATACCGAGGTAATCTGAGAGGAACAACTGGTTATCCTTGCACCCAAATTTAAGTGAACCTTTGGAACTGAATGAACCATTGGCCATAGTTTTTTATCAAACCCATTACATCTGCAGAGATACTCATGTGAAGGGAATCCTGCAACAATTTTGGAATGCACATGAAGAAAGCATCTTTCGCCCTCTTGTAATTAAATTTTTTATACTGCAATTGAGGATATACCTCCCATATCCTATCCGGCACCAAGATTCCTTTGTAGCTGAGACCCTTGTATTTATTCTTGTGTGCTAGCATATATACTAAATATGAAGTCATAGTAAACTTGTTGGTCTCCTACACACTCCTTAATTGGGAATCTATATTATTGTTGATGATCCTTTCCCAATGATAATGCTAGTTGGCTACAATCTAAGTAATGGGATGGAACATCCAAGGTTGAAATATATGTGCCTCTTCCACTCCCATAACTCTACCCAGGAGAGTTATGATATGACAATATTCCACCTTGAAATCACTCCTATGTAACTGCTTGGGTAGTTTTGAATAATGTGGCTTTGGCTTCAATATCCATGAATTGTTCATTATCTTCAGGGCTCTGTTAGGGTCTTCCTCATAGAATTTAGGATATTCCCCAATGTTTATCTCTTCAATCGGCTTGTGATGGGAGGCAATATTGAAGACCTTTGCAATTGATTCCTCATTTAGATTTTCCATCACTCTACCTTTAGGTCCAATGACAATTCTTGTTGTCGAGTCATAATGCTTTGCACACTCCAAAACTAGCTCCAAACATCGTTGTGTGGGTGGAAATCCTGCTACTTGTGCTAATCCTGTATGAGTGATCTTCTGGGCCAACACAATGGGTGCCTTTCCAAAAATCCTTTGATGGAAGTCATCATAATCAACATGTCCCATATTGGTATTTTTAATCCTCAACAATGTAGAAGCAATCTTTGTCTCAGGCCAAATGCCTTTGAAATCATACTTCATTCTTTCTTGCCTCTTTCCAACTTCCTCCTGTGCTAGAGAAACCTTGGTTTTGGAGGTCTTATCTGGACTTTCCTCTACCTACATCTGTTAACAAAATACCACAATCACCAGAAGGAAAGCACCAACATGACACATCATATTGCCATAACCAACGTAATCAATTCAAAGTAAATCACTCTCGATGTCATACTCATGAAAGTTAACTAAGTAATCACCCTTGACATGACCATATTTATCGTTGAAGCACAAAAAATCATCATAAGTAATCATCATAATCATGGGTTAACCCTTTTATAATAAATTTGAGGCCAAAATAGAAAACACAGAGAATTTGAGCCTGCTTGAATTTTCCGACCAGATTATGGTTCAAATAATTTGACCCAACTCGGATTAACCGAACTCAGTCACATGAAGGAATACAACTTACTTCTAATTCAGAAATTGAAATCCAGTGAACTTTCAAGCATTAGATCATCAAAGTACAAGTTCACTCAAGCAATAAAATAAACATGAACTCAAATGTAAGCATTAAGTGTGAAGTCTGAAGAAAATAAAAAATTCCAGCACACCTTGAATTATCCGGATGGATCACCTTTCAACGAGTTCAAAGTAACTAGAAATTTTTGAATGAAGGCTAGAGTTTTTCAAATGCATCATGTCAAGATATGATATTTTTGGCTAATTCGGGCCACCTTAGATTATTTGAGTGGATTAAGGTTCAGGTAATCCAAGCTAGCTTGGATTCTTCGAGATTTCGCTAGGACAATGAAAAAACATTAAGTGTCAAAAAATGCTTACATCAAAACAGTGAAAACCACCAATTTGTGTTGAAAGATCAATTAATCATTATATTTCATGGTATCATCGAATGATTTCATACAATGTTTCAATCCATTTAAATGTAAACCTTTGTTTTCAAAGCTTAGGGGTGAGGAACCCTTTGAACTAGGGTTTGAGTCAGATTAGAGATTTCAATAAGACTCATCCTCCTTCAAACTCAACACTCAAAATTCCAAACGAGGGGGCCCTAAAATGCTCTTCACTAAACCAAATCAATCAATCGATAACTCTTGCATGCTAAATCAACATGCCCTAGATGACCAAATAAACAATGACAAAACTAAAAGTGGACCTCTATGACCACAAGATTTACTAACTTCATTCATTACTCAAGGATTCAGGGACAAAATTAGAATGAAATCAAAAGCAAATGAATGAAATTGAAAACCATACCTTTCAAAATGTGAAACCTTAGAGAAGATACCAAACGAATCAATGAGGAAGCGATGAAATCCAACGATGATCACAATCTAAGCAAGCAATCTCCTCAACAAAGCCAAATTCTAACATGTGGTAGAGAGCACCTGGTTATTTATCTGACTTTATCAAATGCAAATGACCAAATGGAGGGTGAAATCTGAATATATTATTGTTTGAGTGCAATAAATGACCCCTCACAAATGCTTGATGAGTCATTCAAAATTTTGGAAATACGAAGCAAGGAAGGATTTTGAATAATTTGAGGTACCTTGGATTATCCATCTGGATTAAGGTTCAGATAATCTAAGCTTGCTCAGATTTTCCGAAAATCATTCATACTTAGCCAATTTTGCTAAATTTTCAAAATTTTGATCTAGAATGAATTCCTAAGGGTTAGACCATGACTTCAAGTTGTGAGAGGCCATCTCAAATACAAGTTCATCCTTATGCACATGGGTGAATCAAGACCAAAACTGAGGGACTTATCCCTTAAGGGGATGAAGTCAAAACCCTACGAAAAGAAAACGTGAAAGCCAAAACAAGAAAGAGGGTCCCTACTTTTAGTGAGGTGTGTGTGCGAAAACTGCACAACATGCTCGTTCACCAGCTTTTGTCTTCATCGTACCAGCATTAATGAGGGGCATTAAATGTGAAAAAATCTATAAATAGCCCATCTTGAGTTGTCTTTTTCACCAACAAGAATTTTAGGAGTTTGTCAGAGCCCCATCAATGCCGTCATTGCAACCGCCAAGCTCCATCACCGTTTCAAAGACTTTTCTAATTGTTGATTCATCCATATTCATTGGGTTTCATAGGTTAGTTTTCTGGCATGAACCATGTGTTGAGTTTTCTTTGATTTTTGTAAAAAGTTATTAAATCTTTGAAAGAAAGCTTAAAAAACAACTAGAGCAAACCTTGGCAGACAAAACCCATGTCTTCAAATTTTGAGAAAACCTTTAAAATCCTCTACGGGTAGCTTGTAGAATTGGAGATCCTTGTGACCGTTCTTAAACCAGGGTGTTCATGCCCTGTGGGTCCACAACATACTCATTTCCGATTCTTTTCCTCAAACAACCAAACTTTATTAAACGACAGACACTTTCATCAAACTCACCCTCGCGGGCGGCCCCCTCAACTTGGTCGTCCTAAACTTAGCCAAAATTCATGAAGCCCAAAATGGAAGGATCTTTCGATCCACTCGGGTCTGTGGGCATGAGCCTCTGCCTACGGAATGCCTTTGAACTTTGACGCTCCAAAATGGCCATCTGATCACGTCCTCCTTTTAGGTGGGTCTCGCTCTAGTCATCCCCATCCAAGTTTAGTCTCTCCAAAATACTTAAGTCTTAAGTCATTGTGGAGTTCTCCTTGTAGGCTGCCATCTGTAGATTTCCACCTTGAATTTGTTGTTTTAAACATCCTTTGCAACTCGTTTGTCTACATATCAGGCCCCACTTTCATGATCACCTCTCCAAGCTTAAAGCAGAGTAACACATCTTGTGTGGACCTTGCAATGCAGAATTCCGCTAACATTTCACTGCCACATGAATGGCCCCTCGAAATGGCGAGACTATAGAGCCTTTCTGGCAACTGGGTGCCAACCCTACCTCTACTGTTGTTCTCCTCCACATGATAAATGACTAAGTGTGAGATTTCCTATGGACCCCGCCTCATGGACTTTCATCTGCGAGCTTCCTTGGCTTGATTGCCATCCCAAACAACCCCGGGCGATCGTCTCTCTGCTTTGTAAAACCTGAGTTTGCCACACCCGCTTGAACTCAAGATGTGAAAAAATGACTAAGTATCAAGCCTTAGGTAGACCATCCCTTGAAAGAAGCCATTTACAAGACTCCCTCTCGCTCTTATTGTTCCCAAGTGGACATCGACCCCCGTCGGTCTGCTATACAGGACCTAACATTGTCGGTTCCTTTGGGCTATCTAATAGAAAATAAAAATGCCTAATCTATTTGCGGACCTGATGGTGCAGGTCACTCCACATGGACCTTCGTATCGTCCCTTCCATTCCAAACAATCGACAATGAACATCTCCCTACACCTTCTGACCTGCAATGGCTTGAGCTCCAAATGAAATATGATGTCGTCTGCCAAAGCCACGGATCCCACATGGTGGAAAGTTGTTTGTGTGATGCTACCTTACCAGCACTATTTTAACGACCGGACCTAAAACGACCAAGCTACCTCCTGCTTCCGCGACCTTGGGACCCACATGCTTAAAAGATGAACTTAACACCTCTGAAACTTCAAAGAAATTTTGAACCACATGCTGAAATTGCTTGATCTCTTTAGTGGACCCCACATCATGACCAATTCTTGGCGCGGGTGGGATCATGCGGGCTAGCATGCCCTGATTGTCATCCCTTTTGTGGCTACCTTTAGAATGACTGCTAGCCCAGGGAAGTTTGCACCCCTCGACCTGCATTGTTATAACTCCCTCTAGTGAAAGGTCAATGCTGATCTGAAAGAGATATTAGGATCCTTGAATGATGAATCACCTAACCTAACATCGGTTTTTTGGATTTTAGCTAACATTCATCATATTTTAATGCTTGAATGTGCTTACTACTCTCTTTCTTGCAATATATATAGAACTAGCTGCATGAACCTCTGAGGTGGCCGCAAAGAAAGAAAAGGGAAAGAGGTCAACTAAGGAACCTCGAGGGAAAGAAGATAAAGATCAGATGAAGTACAAGTTCCAAGGGGAACCCCTCTATTTTAGGGTCACTACAGATTGGAAGGAGATCTCAGATACCAATATGGGACATTGATACCAATGAGTTCAAACAAAGGGTCTGAATCAACTCCACCATGCAAAATTCCAGAAGGATTAGGAGCGGTGGATTGGCCAAAGCTATTGAGTTCCCACCTTCCCTTATAGCTCTTGAGCTCGTAATGGTCTGTAGGGAGGCATATCAAGAAGACAAAAGGAGAATAGTGGAAAAAGATGGAAATATATTGGCTGGTTTGTTTGCAAAATCAATAGGGAAAACCTTCGATATCCCTACCTTCAGTGAAATGGAGGAAACATCCAAAGAATATGCTAAGTAGATGTGGGATGGTGATCCCTTCAATTTCAAGAATCTTATCAATTAGTACTGGCTAAAGGAGAAGAGGGTCAATGCAAATAAAGTTCCCCAAGAGCTCTTTTGAAGCGATTTCTACGAGGATTACCATGATATGGTAACCTTATTGAGTAGAGTTATGGGCCTTCCAACTACAACCTTCTTTCAGGAGTGGATGCTATACTTCATAGAAGAAATCCTTTGAGGGGAAGCCAAATTCTACTGGGCAAGAATGATTAGTAATTGCTTGCATGAGCAATTTGTGGTAGTAAAGAGGACCTCGCAATTCTACATGACATCATACTTGGTCTATCTACTGGCTAACCAGATGCAATATAGAGGCTTTTTTGTGGCTCCAAGTGAGACTCTAGGAAGGGGACTAAAGGTATATGATAAGTATCCCAAGCTCCAGTATAGAAAACTTAAATGGGGCTATTGCAGAGTCAATGATGCCTTCATCAGGCATAGCATCAGACTACTTGGTGGTGATTTTGAAAGAAGAGTCACCCACAAAGCAAATGCTTACATCCATTGGTTCAACATCTTATTCATTCAATTTCCCAAATTTACATACATTTGAGTTGAGGGTTTCTCAGAGAAACCATATAAGCTGCCGTCATACCCAAATGATTGGCTGATACTACTGGAACTCTCTCGACAACTACAATGAGCACACACCCTCCTAAGTGACAAACATTGTCTAGGTATTCCTTATCCCATTTCATTTGGTCAAGGGATGTATGCACTCCCTGCATCCTAGTGTGTAGAATATTCTGAAAAGGAGTTGGTTGAATATAACTTGGAATTCCACATTTCCAGGCCACAGATGGATCCGTATGGCAAGTTAAGGAAGATGGTTGGGATAGAGTATGTCCATTTACATAATGTTGAGGACTTTTGGTCCAACTACAAAGATGACAAAGAAGTACGTATGGGGCACTACATACGTATGATAACCTATTTTTTCAAAATAGTGAACCTGTTTACGGTCTCATATCAGATTGTTGAGGATGAAGGCATGGTGGTTGATCCTCGGTATGATGCAGTTGTGAATCTAATACTGCCCCTACTTTATTAGAATGAGGAAGAGGTCGATGACCTTGACATTCTAATGAAACCCATTAAGACGGAAAACAAAGAATGGATCAATAGGTAGATTTCCCAATTTAAACTTCAGGGGGTTACCCTAACATATGGTGAGCTTGAAGACAATCCAAAAAGTGAGACCGACAACATGACAACTACTACCCCATTTGGAGAAACTTCAAAATGTCCTCTAGATACTAGGTCAAGAAAGAGAAAAGAAACAACTGAATGTCATCCCAAGCATAAGGTGTGCTCAAGGAAGGCCTTGGAAGGTGAACCTTCCAAGAAACCTAAGAAATCAGGTAGTTTTATAGAGATGCCCACTATTTAGGAGGACCCACTCCATGAAGGAGAGGAACAAGAGTTTGAGTAGCCAAAGTCCCCACCTGCTGCCTGTACCCTCGCAGTCACTGCTATTGTCGTCGCCACCACTGTAGCTCCTCCACCTACCTCTCAGGTAGTGAATGCCTCTTCTCTTCCTGTGGTGGACATTTTGGTCCACCTTGCTTCCACCCCACCTATTGCACAAGTAATGGAAATAGATTCTTCCTCTGCCACCACCTCCTTGCTCTCTTCCTCATCTATGTCTCCATTATCAACCCTCCCACTAGCTACTACAATGATGCAAATGCCCAGTCTCTTGCTCCTGGAGGATTTTTCTTGGCACATGCAAAAAATATCGATGAAGCTATTTGGGGTGTTAATGAATCCGATAGTACAAGCTGCATTGGAACAAGTTGTTTCTAACCTTCTCGTCCCTCCTCCTCCAACTAAACCACTCACTATAAAGGAAACAATGCAAATATCTAAAGAATTAGAAAGGAAAGAGAGGGAAGCTTCCAAAGTAATGGAAGAGGAAGTGAATGATTATCATGAGCATCCTAAATATCAGCACCTAGTAATTGATAAAGTGGTGTGTGAAGAGGAGGAGGAAGAAACACAATCATCCGAAGAAGACATTGAGGAGCTAGGAACAAGGTATATTGTGGAAAATTTTGACCCAGAGCTTGAGGAAGAGTTGGCTCAACAACTCAAGGACGTTAGAGAAGAAGTAGAGAAACTACCCTTTGATGAAGAGAAGAATACAAATGAGAAAATGGAGGAAGAAATTGAACCTCCAACTAGGGAGCAAAGTGAAAGCCGCATGCATGATGAAGAAGTGCCTCCTCTACATGAAGAAGAAGAAAATGAAACAAAAGATAAAGAATAGAATGAGCCTATGGAAGAGGATGACACCAAAAGGAGCCCAAAAGCAAAACATCATGAAGAACATGAGTAGGAGAAAGATGAAGAAAAGAAGGCCTATGAGGAAGAGGACAACCCCAAGGAACACATAGCTATTGAATCCCTAGGAAAAGAAACAATATTCATCCAGGATTCTAACGAAGAAGAAGAAAAGACAGGGCATGAGACCCTGGTTGGCAAGAAAACAGAGATCCAACCTATTCAGGAGGAAGAGGGTGATCGTGAATCATTGAAAGGGGAATCTTAGATGCTTGAATGGCTTGAGAAGCAATTGGAGAAGAAAACCTCAACCCAGATGGATTTGAAGGAAAGGTTGGAAGCCATTCCAGCTAGGGCACAAATAAGTACAAAGAAGGAAAAGAAGTCGAGGGTCATATCCCACCTGACGATGGATGCATCTAGATCCAGGAAAATACAGATAGCCACCCCAGTGATGGGAGAAGGAGTCAGTTATAATATTTCTACCATTGATTTGAGAACAACTACAAGAGAGCAAAAAATTGAGCATCTCTAGAGATCTGTCACCACTATTTTGCACCAATTGCATAAGGACAAGACCTCTAAGGAGGAATTAAAAGCACAAGTGGCAGATTTGACAACTTACATTCAACAATGGTCATCAACACCACTGCAACTACTGTCCAAGGACCATATTGATAAGTTGGAGATAATAAAGAATTAGACAAAGGCCATAGAGGATTGGTTCCAAATGGTCCTCTACAATGGAAAAATGGGCATAGGCTGCGCTGTCAAGACAACCAACAAGTTCCTGGAGGTACAAAAGCTACTTGAGGGAATAAAGAAATTCTACACCGACTTCCTGGAGTTATATAGAATCACATATCCCAAACTTGAGGCTATCCTCAAGATACCCGAGATATCCTAGAAGAAGGAGTTTGCTTTGGTAGAAAATGACCACTAGCTTGTGGAGACATGGAAGCTAGGCTTAGATCACAAAAAAGAGAGTATTGGAATGAGTGCTCCATGAGGTGGAGCTTGATATTGATTGGGTCAAAGAAATTAGGACGACCTGTGAGAATAACTAAGGCTAATGACAAATTTTGATATGACCACCGCCGAACTAGACTTGAAGAGGATAAATCCTACTTCCATAAGAAGATGGAAAATGGGACCATAGATGCACTAACACCCAAAGATGCACTAACACCGAATTTCATTGGTTTTGCTTCACGAGCCTTCGCTCAATCTGAGTAGGTGATAAAGAATACACAAAAATGTGACAAGGACTGGGATGAGATTATAGAAAAATCTAGTAAATTAAACTTCTAGGTGCTCTAGTTAGATATAATGGAATGGAACAAGCTCTAGAAATTGATCGACAGGTTCATGGAATATGCTACTACAAGGAAGCAAGTGGGAAATCTGATTATTGATGATGAATTCATCACAAGGTAGTTGTAGCAAGGCAATCAACTAAAAGACAAAAGAGCTTTAGTGTTGTCACAAGAGAACAAAATAAGCTAAAGAAAAAATGCAATTTTAAATTGTAAAATATTTGGGGGTAGGTGAAACCCTAATTTGTAGTGAATCATGTCCACATAATGAGATTAAATATTGGCCATTCATTTTTCTTTTTGGAAACTATAAATAGGGGGTCTCCTCTCATTTTCAAGAGAGAGTTGAGTTGTTGTATAGACATGCTGCTAGAATGTTAATTGAAATTCATTGATTTGGTGGATTCTTGAGTTCCAACTTCAAGTTGCATGATTCATCTTCTCATATTGAATTTGGATAGATTTACTTTGCTGCTCTATGTGTTTTGTCTTGCTTTAGTAGATTAGTTAATGTTGTTCACTAGTGGTGAAAAATTCTGGTGTATGTTGGCAACCTTCCTCATCCATACTTTTTTCTATTTATTGATGATAAATAGCTATGTAAAGTTAGTCTGGGCATAAATTGAAAGCTGCACCAAATTTCTATCTTTTTATTCATGCTTATGGTGAATGAATGGTTGAAAATTTGTAGTCCTTAGAAGATTACACTAGTTTCATGAGATTGTGAAGTAATTTGGTTAATTGGAACTTAGTTTTAGGAAGGTTGTCCACAGTAGGGTCCTCCATTATCACTGTTCATTGCTATTTTTAGGTCTAGGAACTTCCTCTCTTCCCCACCCTATTCCTTTTTTTTTCTAATAGTGACTATGAATAGGGTTCATTGCACATTGTAAATCCAAATCTGAAGTTGAAATAGGAGTTTTGGATTGCTATTTGAACCTACAACAATTGTGCAATAACTTTCCCATCTTAAGAACCCCATTCGAAGATCCAATTCTCCTCCAACATAACTTACATAACTCTACCCTGTGATTACCAATAAGATCACATCAAAACAACTGAGACATTCCAAGCAAGTCATGACTCGACACTCGAGAGACCCTGGGGTAGTGATCTAGAACTTGTTTGTAGATTTCTACCTTCAAGAGAGGTAGCATACTTGCGTGTTGCCTATGTTGAGAAGGTACAAAAACACCCATCAACACTACTTTATATTGTCAGTTAATCCTCACCGCAGTTTTTCCCTCATTGGGTTTTCCACGTAAAATCTGGTGTTTAGTGTGTTGATTTTACTTACTGTTATCTACATTTCATGTTCATACCTAATAACAAAACAGTGTGGTTGTGAAACTAATAAATATTTAAAGTTTTGAATTTGAATTTGGTGACAACTTATTCACCCCCCTTCTCAGTTGTCTTACGCCTTTTAACAATTGGTATTAGAGAATTGGTTCCTTGGTTTAGAGCTTAACCGCTTAAGGTAGATCCTGAAGGTTGATCAAATGGATGGTAAAGAAGAACACTAGACTGCACTTGAGGATCTTAAAAAAATTGAAAATGAAAATAGAGATTTGAAAGAAAATCTTGATGATGCAAATGAATGTGTCCAGAAGTTGAAAGAACAATTAAATATATTCAAGGAAAGATAAAGAAGTGAGTGAGCAGCTGAAACAAGAGATAATTGGACTAAAAGTGCTTGTAGAAGAAAAGAAGAGAATTGAAGAATGCCTGAATACAATGGTACATAATAAGTCTGATGAATGCTCTAAACTTGAACAAGAGGTAGTAAACTTGAGAGTGGAATTGGAGAAGGCAAAACTCTGTGAGAATAATTTCAGATCTAGTTCTAATGAGCTTGGAGAACTACTTGTAGGACATAAACCAAGTAAATAGAAAGGTGGTTTGGGAAATGATGCAGGTGAAAGTTCTAAGGAAATCAAATTACTCAAGACAAAGGGAAGCAAAAAAGAAAGTTTGCAAGGAGACCGCCTGAAGATAACCTAATGCACAAAGGTATTCCTCTTTCAATGGTATTTGTTTTTCCTGTAATAAATATAGTCACAAGGAAATAGAATGTAGGATTAGGATGAATTCATTTTCTGGTCCCTTCACTGGATAATGTTTTGGATGTAAGAAATTTGGACATAAAGTTACTAAATGTAGATCTCAGTTGAGAATGATCAACCAGGTGATGATGAACAGGTTTAATGGAGGTAGAATGAATCAATCCCTTAATGGCTATTGATATACCTATAACAAATTTGGACACAAAGAAAATCAATGTAGATTGAGAAGTAATGGAGGTCATACTAATCAGAAAAGTGTTGTCTGTTATAATTATAACAAACATGGACATATCTCAAAGGTTTGCAAAATTAAGAAGGGAAAGCAGTCTACTCTGGTAGAGGAAAATGAACTGGTAAAGAAGATTGACAAAGAAGAGATGAAGCAAGAGATGAATAAGATATGGAAAAAGAAAGAAGAAGAACTTGAAACTGCTGATGCATTTGTGCCCTCATCCGGTATGAAAAATTCCTCTAGGAATTAGACCTAGTATGGTCTTAGGGGAGCATTATCAGAAAATTATAAAAACCCCCTAGATGAATGGAATATCAAAGGTTGGCATGAGGATGGAATGTGAAGAATGAATAATCAAAGGTTTTGGAAAAGGAACCGAAAGAAAACTTGTTGACATATTGATTTTCAGATTGAATTAGGGTTTTTTGTGTTGAGAAGAATGTTTTTAGTAGCTTTTTGATGTTTTCCACATTTAATATGAATTAGGGAAAATCGATGGTGTATAAGGTAAAATTTGTAATCCTCTTTGATTAGTTGAGCACTTGAACAGTTTGAAAAGTCGTCTTGGAGCAATCTCAAAGCAATCTGAAGCATTTTTGAAATAAGTTGAAGAAATCGTTATCGATACTCATGAATTATTATTCAGTCTGTAAAGGAAAAGAAGAAGTCTTGACTAAACATTAATGAATTCAAGAAAGTTAAGCACGAAAATGGATAGAGGATCAAGTGGCGACATTCCATTGAAGCTCAAAGGAGATGAATTGGAAGAATTTGATCATAGAAAGATGAAGGAAATGGAACTAGGGTTGAAGGAAAATGAATTACAAAGCATAAAAACCCTAGGTATGGATTTATGGGGAGAATTTCCATGGTTTTCTGATAAAGAGTTCATTTTATTCTTGTTGAGTCGATTCAAGAACAACAACATTGTATTGAGAAAACCCTACCTAATTACAAAGGAAACGATCAAAGTGATTATTGGCTTATACAATATTGGGAATCTTCTTGGAAAGAAAATCATGAAATACAAAGGTGTGGAGGAACTTACGGGCATTAATAAAGACCCTTGAGCTCTATTGATAAACACACTTGTAGATTCAACTATAAGGTATGTTGTGTATGGTGTTTCTTATAAAATCTATTTTAGAAATTGTGAAGGCTCGACTTTGGATATTGCTGTATATCTTGCACATATGATGATTAAGGAAAATAGACAGTTTGATTTGTGTACCCTATTACTTGAAAATATATCTGAAAATGCCTAATTTCGATTGTTGAGGGTTATCCCTTTCGGTTTGGATCTTTTCTTGTGTGCTTGGATTTTGACTTTTTGAACTCTCTACCATGAAGAGAAAATATTGTGTGGGAATTTGATATTCCTATTGGGAACAAGTCTACATATACTTGGAATCATTGGAAGATAATGTAAGTGTGTACAAATCATATTTCACATCCTTAAGAACAAATCTATGCTCTGGTATGTTAGCACCAAGTAAATTTGAAGTGGGTTAATCCTTTGATAATAGAGAATTGGAAGTTGTCATAAGTGATTTCCCTCCAGAATAGAAGAAAAGAAAAGCTATAACTGAAGACATCATTGTCATTTCAGAAGAGAAGGAAAAAGAACCTCTACCTAGATCTGAATCCTCTGATCTAGATGATATCCAGTCTATGTTCGTTAAATGAAAGATGAAGAAAATTGGTGAGTTATGGAATGCGACCTCTCTAGTTGACATACTCAAGATTGATGATGCTCTAGTAGAGTATCTACTTTGAAAAGGTATTGATGTATCAAATGTTTCTGACTCCTTACCAGGAAATTTAGTTGAGGTGGTTGTAGACAGAATGTTGCTTGAAGGTCTAGAAGGATGCAAGTTGGAAGCCTTGGTTGAAAAGAGATTGAATAAAGATAAGCAAAGATTATTCAAACTTATCATGGAAATGAAGAAATGCATCATAAAATATCAAATATCTACAAATACTGTCTCTGGTGGCCTGTTGCGGTAGACAATTTCAGAAGTAGGATTGAGCAATTGAATCTGAGGTAAACAACATCAGAAAGAACTTTGATATCTTTGAAGAAAAATAAGGGATACAAAGGCTGAGAGTTTGTAAATTGCAAGCTGAGTTGATTAGTGACTGAGTCAAAGAGATGATGTGGTGAAATTTTTTTGGCTCCTTAAAAATATTTCTGAGGTCTAGTTAGACCATCTTTCTAGAATACTTACTGATGCAGAAGATTGTGAAAGACAGTGCTCATCTACAAATTGGTCATCTTCTTTTACACTATTGTCCCTATTAGAAAACATGTGCATGAGAATGGATTCAACTATATTTAATTAGAAGAAGTTATATCCAGTTATCAAAGAAAGATACAAGAAGGTGTTTCAGGTGAAGAGTGTCATTTTTACTTGAAATCTGAACGTTCAATTTTTGTTGTTTTGTTTGGTTTGGAAAAAATAAAAGAAAGAGAAAAAGGGAAACTGAACAAGATGAAACATTGAATTGTTTTTGAAAGGTTGAATGTTTGAAAATTTTTGGATGGTTGGAAGTTTTTGGAAGAATTGGAATCTTTTTGATTTTGAATGTCACCATGTTTACATCTTTTTGGTCACCCTTTGCCATTAATATCAAAGGGGGAGATTGTTGGAAGAATGGAGATCAGTTTGTATGTTGTCATTGATGTCACCATGTTGTTTATGGTATAAGATTGGTTTGGTACCCTGAACCGGTGTGCAAAAACAGGTTTACTTCCTCCAGTGGTAGATCTAGTATTTTGGTCTATATATTCCCTTTGTTAATCATTGGTGTTTAAGATTTTGAGAAGTGGCTCATGATCATTTGAAGCGCATATGTATGTATTTTTGTATGATCATATGATTGGTTGGTGTATTGGCATCGACTTTGGTGATTGCATTTCATTATTAGGTTAATCACGACCAACCTAATAATCAGTTAATAGTTTAATGTGTACTGTAGATATATGTGTGACCTATCTTTGGTCCATGCTAACATATTGTAGTGTATTATACACTTGGATTAATTTCGAAGAAGCTTTGTATGAAGTTGATAGTTACCTTTTTGAATTACATCCAACTAAGCAGACCTAATTGATGCTTGTGGATGGATTGAGTATATATATGCTGAATAGTTTTTGAAGATGGAGAGTAGTCGATGAAGCACTAGTGAATGCAAAAGTGAAGAAGAGTGAAAATGATGAAATGTTTTAAGTCAGTCTATTGAGCATCACCTGAACTGCATCAACACTTGTTAGGTGCACTCTTTTCAATTCATTTTTGTTGTGAAGCCCAATTTTGTTTTATAAATATTTTTGTAGGAAGTGAGCCTCCTTGTAAGTAGTGAGATTTTGTATCTAGATAGTGAGCCTTATACATTCGGTTTTGGAACTAATTTATATTGTGAGTTAATCGTCACCATGGTTTTTCTTTCATTGGGTTTTCCATGTAAAATCTAGTGTTTAGTGTGTTTATTTTACTTTATGTTATCTGCATTTCATGTTCAAACCTAATAATAGAATAGTGTGGTTGTGAAGCTAATAAGTATTTAAAGCTAATAAGTATTTAAAGTTTTGAATTTGAATTTGGTGACAACTAATTCACCCCCCTCTCAGTTTTCCTATTCCTTTTAACATTCTAGACCAATGATGACACACACAAATTCTAATTTAGGGATTTCAAAATTTGGTACGAGAAGTTCTACGAAGAATTCACATTGAAGGATGTCATGTGACATGTCTAATATTGATACAATTATTTCCATAGCATATGTTGCTCAGTTGTTCATGTGAGGAATTTGCTCAAAATTTATATCTATGAAGAGGTCCTTGAGATTTTCTACTATCTTCTTGTAAGAAGTTAGCTTGTTGTCCTTAGTTTGGTAGTCATCACTGGCTTGGTTGATAACTAGCTGTGAGTCTCCATAGGCTTTTAACTCTTGTATTTTCCACTGAGCTGCTATCCTTAGACCTATGATTAGGGCTTCGTACTCAACAATGTTGTTAGTACATGGAAACAATAACTTATATGACTTCAGAATGTAATCACCTTGAGAGGTGATAAAAAGAATACCTGCCCCTGATCCATGTTGGGTGAACGATCTGTCAAAGTACATTTTCCATTGATCTATTAGATTGACAAGGAATATTGATTCATTAGGAAATTCAGATATTACAGGGTTCTTTGCATAGATAGGTGCTTCTACTAGTTGGTCTGCGATCACTTGTCCTTTGATTTCCTTGCACTCCATGTACTCTATGTCAAATTCATTCAATATCATTACCCATTTGGCCATTCGCTTAGTGAGAGTTGCTTTGGATAAAATGTATTTCAATGGGTCGATCTTTGCAATAAGTTGTATTTGGTGCGACAACATGTAGCTTTTGAACTTTTGTGAAGAAAAAACCATCACTGAGCATGCTTTCTCAATGGATGAATAGTTCATTTCATAGTCTAACAAGATCTTGTTGATGTAGTAAATGGATCTTTCCTTTATATTTTCATCATGCTATGCTAGAAGAGAACCTAGTGCTATTGATGTTGTTGAGATATACATGATCAATGGCTTGTTTGGTATGAGTAACATGAGCATTGGAGGTGTCAATAGGTAGTCCTTGATTTGTTGGAAGGATTTATCACACTTCTCATCCCACTTGTTTAATTTATTCCTTTATGGAGAAGATGTGAGAAAGGGTGGATCTTATTTGATAGTTGTGCTATGAACCTTCTAATGGATTGCAATATTCCTTGTAACCCACTCATTTGCTTCAATGTTTGTGGTGGTTCCATGTCTAGGATGAATTTCACTTTTGCTAGATCAATTTCTATCCCTCTTTGTGAGATGATTGTTACCAAAATTTCTACCTTCAACTCATTTTGGTAGACATGGAATTGTTTGTTACATCTAAGGTGAAAGGTATATTCATTTTATGTTGATAGTTCATTGGAAATAAAGGATTTAAAATAAGATTCAATTTATTATGCAAAATTCATAACATAGAAGATTCATCAAAATTGCATAGTAATGTTGTATTTTATTCATTTTGAAATGGAGGAACATACAAGATTGCATAAATATTGTCATTTCATGCTTTGAAGATAAAAGATTGTTTTAAAATCCCCATACAAGCTGTGGGAATGACTAAACTACATTGATAAAACATAGGAACTAAGTTATTCAACTAAAGATAAGAAGAAGAAAGCATATAATGAAGCATGATATCCTTCATTCCCTGTTCAATGAAGCATTAATTTTCTATCTTCAACTTTTTCTTTAGATTCCCTCCTATCTTTAGTCCTTCATTTACTAGGTTCAGGTGTACCTGCAGGATGTTAAAGAGATTTGTTAGAGCTTGGGACATAAAGTTTCATCATATGTTATCAACAGTTGCATAACTTAAAACTATGAGTTATCAATCCAATTCAACCATATCAGATTTAATCAAAAGAATCAAGATCAGATCATCAAGTCAAAGACAAAATCATCATTTAAAAAATAACATTGAGTTCCAAGTTGTTTTTATCTAACATGTTTGTTGAGTGTGCAGGTATAGGTTCCTCTCAATTCATGATTCATCTCTTTTAGAATTTTAGTATGTGGAGGAAAACGTGCTCCCACAAGGGTCAAGCCCAACATACCAAAGGTACTGCAATCTTCATAGAATAATGCATAAAAGATGTATGCAACGATAACACACAATTACCATAGTAGAGTAAGTGTCTATCTAATTAGAAAGGTGAATCATCAATGAAGGTTCATAACAACAAGTGGTCTTGTATCATTTAACAAGAAAAATAAGTGCTCCTGCTCTAGTAACTCTATGCTACCATGGAGACACTCTCCCAATATGCATTAACACATGAGAGCATACACAAAAGATCGAAGGAGTAGTCATAAAATGAGATTGCTGTCACAAAACATTAAGGATCAATTACAAGCAATCATAGTTTTTACAGTCTTCAGCAAAGAGAAGGCAATTTCCTCTTTTTCATCATTCTCAAAGGGTTTCAGGATAGTAACTACATAAAATACAACATTATTTGTGTGGAATGGATGAGAAATGGATAGTCATATAAAGGCATAAGACTTATCCTTACATACCATTCTCACACAAGAATAATTTAAATGACTCTTCTTATGTCAAAAAAATTCAAGATATTCTATAGGGAATTCACTATATGAATTATTACTAATTGGAAGACTAAGAGCACAAAAGATATTCATATGTAAATTTCAAAGAAATAGTGACTAGTAATTCCAAGTGATTATATTGGAACAACATCATAATAGAGGTAATTGCATATATTTAAGAGGTGATCAATGCAATAAAATGAGAAGTATAATGCAATTGTTTTAAAACTCATTTCATTTTCATGCAAAAAGGGCATAAATTCAAGTGGAACAGTCCTTTTGAGTTATCCATTAGGCATGAGTTACAACAAGGATATTGCATGGTCTTCAATAAAGGAAGGGGACAATCATTGTTTATCACCTTGTTGAATTTCAAGATAGTAGAACAACATGTTTACATCAAGTCCCATATATATCTCACCAAACAAGGACAACAAAAAGTAAGTAGTTAAGTATGATTATCATTGCTTATACCTCTTTAGGACAGTGCAAATAATGAGAGAAGTATTATTCAAAGCAAACATTCTTCTGGAAACAATCCTTCAAGTTTGTGAAATGAAGAGTTACAGGATTACAAGCTTCCACAGAACAGTGGATTAGATTAAAGACTCTCATTTTAAATACACAAAAATAGCTAATATTAGCTTTCATTTGACTCTTTTATTAGCTAAGGATAGTCATAAAACATTACATCAGATACATTTCCTTTGAAAGTACATTGAGACAGTGGAGTGATTAGTCAAGGAAAATACATGCAACCTGGTTTTCTACAGAAACAATGAGATGCTGAAGTTATGTATTGAAAATAAAGAAAGAATTTCCAATAATGGAGGCAACATAAGTGAAGCCCCTTGCCATGAAAGATTTTGAAGGAATTTTCTATTCTTTTCTTTCAAGAACATACAAGTTTGAAAATACCCAGCCAAAAATGAAAACCCTCATTGAAGCCAAAAATGAAGACCCAAATTTCATTACTCCAAAAATGCGAAAGAATAAAGACAAGCCGCAACCTAGAGTGAAGGTTTAAAACAATTTTATTTGACACAATTAATACAATTTTATTGATTTCTTTAATAATTGTTGAATTAAACTATTTTGAAGGGAAAGTGCACTACAGATGAAGGTGATATATTATATATGCCATGAGGAGTGAGACATAAGTCTTTTTGAGATTTTTACTCATGCAAAAGAGATATTTGGAGGTGAAACTAAAACTTATGCATGCAATTGGATATTTTAGAGATTTACTTTGAATTTTTGTCAACTGGAGACTTTTTTTTGAGTTTACTTGAGTCAAGTGAATCATCATGAGGAGTTTGGAGCTATTTCAATGCAATTTTTTTCAAATTTACCCCCCTTTTTATAGGGTTTTTGATTTTGCTTGTTAGAGGCATGCATTGCTTTTTCTCACTTCCAGTTAGCTTGGAGTTCCACCTTTTGGGTGCATTATGTATGCCTTCATTGTATTTGTAGAAAAATTCCTTTTTGTGCCAGTTCTTATTTGTCCTCTCTTCTGGCATACCTTTTGTAGAGAGACTAAGATTTGTAACTCAGTTTATATTTATAGTTTAATATACAACAACTTTTTATAGGTTAATTTAGTTATCATTTGCAAAGTTTCCTTCAAGTTCTTATTACAATAATGTGTTTTCCTTCTCAGGTTTTTGGTGTTTTGCCTCTGTATAATTTTTTGATGTAGATTTGACATGTTTAACCAAGAAACCTTTAAATTTCTGTCACATTTATGGTTGCATGTACACAAAAGGCAATCTTATCATAGGTTGTAAATTGTGCCTTTTTAGTTTTCCTCTCTATTAGGTTGTGAAAATATTGTTTTCCTTCATAAAGAGAGATTAGACTGGCCTATTTATGAAATATTTATGTGATTAAGGTTCCCAAATTGAGTTGTGTTAATATATTTCTCTGAGTACTAGTTGTGAAACAACCTGCATAGTAGTTATTATTAGGTGCATCACAATAGTTTAAATTTTATTTTTTGCATTCATTTCAATCCTTTCTTCCCTTTTCCATCAAAATTATAGTCAATCATTAGAAAATCATGAAGGAAGCTGGCCTATAATTTGGAGGTCTACTTTCAACATAGGGTACCCACAACTTGAAAGTATTCCCCTGTTTCACAGGATTGCAAGGCATTTTTTCTTTCACACACGGGTGCAATCCTGTTGATAACAGTTTTTGGCACGCTTGGTGGGACTTTGAAGATCACTTCAGAGAAAAAATTCAAAGCTTTCAAGCTACTATTTTTAGATTTACAACAAAATTTTACCTATCAGAGGTTTTAATTTTATTTGGCGACTCCATTTTACTTTGATTTAATTGTGAATTCAGTAGCACATGAGCAGAGTTTAGACAAGAGGAAGTGCTGATCCGTTTGAATACCTACAACTATCGTCACCAAAGAGGAAAGGCAGAACAACAAGAAGAAGGTTGAGAAGATCAAGATCACATTCAACACCAAGATCCCACTCTACACCTACTAGTCTTGGATTTGCTAGTTCTGTACCAATTTTTCTAGTAGTACATCATGTACTACAAGTACCAAATCCAAGAGTTCAAGCAAATCTGATGGCCAGAGCACATGTGTTTGTACCATTTAATGGGGACATCCCATTGAATTTGGCTCAACACGATGACATATCGGTAGTTGCACTTAAAATTTTTCCTACTTTCACCAATGAGGATCAAACTACACCAATTGAACACATAAGGGATGTGGCTTCACTTTGTGGAGTCCATCACGTTACACAAGAGAACATAGTGTTGAGACTTTTAGCAAATTAATTCAAAGGCAAAGCACTCTAGTGGTTCATAGGCTTACTAGTGAATTCTATTGCATCATGGGATGATTTGGGAGACAAGTTAAGCAAGCAATTTTCTGAAAAATTTGATCATCTATCTCTAGTTGAACAAATGACGACTATCAAGAGAGCACCACAAGAATAGATGACAAATTTTAATTTCTATTTTCAGAGAACTTGGGATAGAATACCAAGCACGGTAAGAATTTCAACAAATCATGCCTTGTATTATCTTAGAGCAATAAATAGTGATATTACACTTATGATCCAATTGATAGGAGGTGTAACCCTGCTAGCAGCCTATGACATAGTCATTAGAGCTGAAAATAACTTAATTCAAGCTAGTAAAATTGCACCCAGGCCTCCTATTCCTATTTTCCCATATATTCAACCATTAATTACCATTCAAATACCTCCTATAGCCCCATTACGTGCTATTCCAACCTTAGGATTTCAAATAATTGTTCAAAATAATGTTGTTCCAGCAAATTCAGAGTTGCAAGAGTTTAGGGGTACCTAACAGTAGATGGCTAAATTGCTGCAAATAGTAAGCAATGACTTAGTGAGCCTCAAAAATCAATGAAACCAGAGTTACAAACCTTATCAAGCACCCTTTTAGGAAAATAAACCACCTTATCAGGTTGATTACCAAGGACATAAAAGAAATTTCAATACTAGGCCTAATCAACCATATAATCAGAATGCCACTATCTCTTCTAAAGAGCTTGTACCTATGCAAAACAACTTGGAACAAGATTATGTGTGGTGCTATCCCTATAATTAGCCTCATAATTATGATACTTGCATGAACAAGGTGATGAATCAAGATCTCATGGTGCATAGCAGTTTTGTTGCTTCTAAGAAAACAACAAAGGAGAAAAATGTTCAACAAGATGATCAAACACAACAAAATGACCCTGATGTTGCCATGATGAACTAGAAAGGTAGTGAATTTTGTGGAGTTAATCATGCACAAGGGAAGAATCAATCATCTACCTCCATTGCAGCCAATACAAGGTCAAAAAAGAGAGTTGTTGACCTAAAACAAGTTGCTTCTAGCGAACAACAAGCATAAAATGATAAATAGCAAGTTGTTCACTAGAAAAATCAAGCATCTATAGCCCAATAGGGGCAAGTTCAACCTTCTGTAGCCCAAAACATTCAAATTTACCAAGACAACAAGCTATACCAGCAAAAAAATAGCCAAAAGTTCAATCTCATCCTTTACCAGTACAAACAGAGGCTGTTGTTCCGAAATTGCAACAAAAGGTGAATTTTCCAACTTTTAATATAGTTGATCATATGAAGAAAGCAACTATCAGTATGTCCATGCTTGATGCATTACAAATACCTAGAAAAAAAGACTTACTCTAGGAAGCATTGGCTAAATTTTAGTTTCTGATGAACATGCTAAGGAGCAGCCTTGTGTCCTTGCAAAAAATTCTGAAAGTAAGAAAGAACAACCAACACAAGAGGTAAAACCACCACCGTTTTATGTCAATTTGATTATTGGTGATACCATAGTGCATAATTATATGATAGATTCAGGAGCAAGCAACTTCGTTCTGCCCAAACAACTGGTAGATAAGTTAGGACTATAATACGAGCCATTGTCAAAAGGGGTAGTCCAATTAGATGGTACAACCATTAAGTCTGTTGAAGTTATCAAAAGTTTTCCTCTTACATTACATGCTTGTCCCAGATTTTCAATTCCATAAGATATATATGTCATTGATATTCCATTGTTCTTTTCAATTTTCTTTTCAAGAGATTTTATAGAAAATTTAGGTGGGTATTTATCATCAAATTGGTGTCATATGTGTTTCAGAACTAGATATGGTACTAGAGTGACTGCCAAATCAAAAGCACAGGCTAAAGACCACATTGAGTCTTATATTGCAAATCCTATAAATGCAAACCTAGCCATCCATGAGTATGAGGATCAATCCATGACCCTTGATCCCAGTGTACCCATTGAAGGCATACTCGACATAAATTTAGATGAGTGGGAAGCCAAGAATCACAAGGTTGATCCATTCAACAAATGGACGAAGTAGGTTTGGGCATTTACATGATTCGAGAACCTGATGTGATTATTCCAAATCTGGTAAAAGAGGAAATACAACCAGAACAATAGATTGAGTAATTTTGGAAGCTGTATTATGATGGTTCAAGGAGTAAAGTAGGTGTTGGTGGAGGAGACATGCTCATTTCACTTGATGGAGAGAGGTATTTTTCAACATTTTTCTTGGATTTCAGCTGTTCAAACAATACAATTGAGTATGAGGCATTAATTCATGGCTTAGAATGGGCCAGAAAGAAAGGTATCAATGTCTCCAAGTATTTGGTGATTCAAAGCTGATAACAAATTAGGTAAGAAACCTGAACGTAACTAGAAATTATTTGTTGAAACTATACAAGCACAAAACTTGGGATTTAATAGAAGAATTTGATGCTTTTAACTTTCTGTCTATTCCTAGAAATCTGAATAAAGAGGTATATAAGCTTACTGCCGTAGGATTAGAATATGACATACCAACTGATATACACAATGTTGAGGTACAAAAATATGTAAAGTTGGTAGTAAGACCATCTATACCTAATAATAATATAAGTTGGCAAGTTTTTGATAGC
This sequence comes from Sequoia sempervirens, assembly GCA_007258455.2. NCBI lineage: Eukaryota > Viridiplantae > Streptophyta > Pinopsida > Cupressales > Cupressaceae > Sequoia > Sequoia sempervirens. The sequence goes on from VDFB02326483.1 coordinate 116,095, forward strand.
AATGAGCAAATAATCATTTTTCTGATAGAAGAAGCAGAGTTTTTTGCTAGAAACCAGCAAAAACTTGAGCAAAAATATGAGAATCAGATTTGTAGCTGCAGTCTAATAAGCTTCCTAAGGGATTGGTGACCCTTGAATCAATTTTCAACACTGATGATCAAGTTAGAAAAGATAGGTCTAGCATCACAATGAAAGAAGAACACTGTAAACCAATTGAAATATTCAACTATAAGCTTCTTAAGCTTGGAAAATTCTATACCAAAGAAGAACAACAAGCCTTTGTCTTGCTTTTCCAAGAATTCATTGACATATTTGCTTGGAAGTATGGATATCTAAAGGGTTTTAACCCTAAGTTTTCCCAACACACAATTGAGCTAGAACCCAATGCAAAACCAATGAGACATAAGCAAAGGCCACTGAATCCCAAGCTGGAACACCTTATGAAAATAGAGTTAAAGAAGCTGATTGAAGGTAGTATTATCTTTCTGATAAAGTATACCTCTTGGGTTTCCAACTTGGTGCTTGTCAAGAAGAAGAATAGAGGGATAAGTTTTTGTGTGAATTTCTGTGATCTAAACAGAGCTTCACTCAAAGATCACTATCCGCTCCCTTCAATGGAGTAGATATTGCAGGTTGTTTCAAGATTAGAAAGGTTTTCATTGTTGGATGGTTATTTAGGGTATAACTAGATTTTAGTTAAAGAAGACAAGTTCAAAACATCCTTTACCACCAACTGGGGTACTATGGCTTACAAAAATATGCCCTTCAAATTATCTAATGTAGGGGAAAAATTTCAAAGGGAAATGGATATGGCCTTTCAATGCCTTATCAACATGTTTGTTCTTGTGTACTTAGATGATATTACTATATTTTCAAAGAAGGTTGACAAACACTTTCTTCATTTAAGGCATATCTTTGAAAGATGCAGAGAGTACGAGGTGCCTTTAAACCCCCAAAAGAGTATTTTTGTAGTCCATGAAGGGAAGCTTATAGGTCATATTGTCTCAAAGCATGGTATCACCATTGACCTAGAAATAATCATAGCTATTTTAGCTTTACCACTACCTGCACATAAGAGAGGTTTGTAGAGTTTCCTAGGCAGGATTAATTTTGTTATGAGGTTCATTAATCCTAACATTGTAGCTTTATTGTAGCCACTTACAGTCATGTTGAAGAAAAACATTCCATTCAGCTAGACAAAGGAAAGTAAGAATAGTTTTGAACAAATAAAAGAGTCACTTGTAGCAACCCTAACTGTTATTAACCCAAATTTTGATAAGGATTTCATTTTATATGCATTTGGGAGTGTTGATACAATATCAACTATGCTCTATCAACAAAATGAAGAAGGACTAGAGCAGCCTTTGGCTTTCTTTAGTCAAGTTCTACATGATTATGAAGCCAAGTATTCATTTGTCGAGAAGCACACATTAGTTGTAGTAAGAAGCCTTAAAAATTTTAGGCATATGCTGTCAAATAATAAAATACAACTATTGATTGCTCATCCAATAGTCAAAGATTTTCTGCTCAACAAGGACATTAATGACAAGAGAGTAGGCTAGATCACAAAAGTGATGGAGTATGACATTGAAATTAAAGTCACAAAGCTGGTTAGAGGCAAATGCCTATGTGAACAACTTGTTGTTAATGTAGAAAACAACCAAATAGCTAATCAACAAGTTGAAACAATGCTTAATAACGAGGAAAATGCTACTGTTATAGTTATAGCAACAAATTGAATTCAACATATGGTCCATTACCTTCATACAAGTGACTATCCTGAAGGTTTGGACAAGTCCAAATGAAGGTATTATAGGCTTCAAGCCATTCCTTGTGCTATAATTGATGGAATTTTGCACAAAAAGGATTATAATAATGTTTTGCTTAGATGTGTTGAACCAAAACATATTGAAAAGGTTTTGAAAGAATTTCATGAAGGGCCCTTTGGAGGCCACTTTGCACAGAGAACAAATCTAAAGATAATGAGAGCTGGGTATTATTGGCCTAAATTATTTAAAGATGCCCATGCTTGGGTTAGAAAATGTAACAATTGTGTAGTGTTTGTAGGAAAATGGAAGCTTGCAGCTCTACCTTTACATCCAATTCAAGTGGAATGACCCTTTGGAAAGTTGGGAGTTGACTTCATTGGCCCAATAAACCCACCTTCAAGTGTTGGGAATAAATGGATATTAACAACAACAAACTACTTCATGAAGTGGATTAAAGCAGTTGTACTAAAGGATGCAAATGAAACATCCGTCTTGAATTTTTATCAAGACTTGGTTTCCAGGTTTGGTACACCAAATTCAATAATTTCTGATAATTCTTTAGAATTCATAGGTTTAAAAGTTTTAGATAGGTCAGTAAAGCATAATATTTATCTGAATACTTCTTCAAACTATTACCCACAGGGTAATGGACAAGCATAGTCCACTAACAATAATTTGATAAAGATCATAAATAAGACAATCCAGGATAATTAGAGAACCTGCAATGAGAAGTTGAAACTAGCCCTTTGGGTTGATAGGATCAAACCTAAAAGAGCAATAGGTAATTCACCTTACATTCTAACATATGGTAAAGAAGCTAAAATTCCTATCTCAATTGAGTTGCCTACATTAAGTATGATCAAGGAACTAGAACTGTTTGACAGAGAACCTATGGAAATTAGGCTTGCATCGCTAATGAAGCTGGAAGAAACAAGAAAGGAGGCATTAAGGAATTTATAAGTTCATCAAGCTCAGATGAAAAAGACATTTGATAGAAAAGCTATCTTGAGAACTTTTAGAGAGGGAGATCTGGTATTTAAATGGGATGATGTAATACCCCCATGTTTCTGATACTATTTACTACTATTGTTTGCTTTTATATGTTAGTGTGATACTGAATTGTGATGGTGATTGATTCATCGATTTGGTGTGTGTGGTTGCGTAGTTTAGTTGATTGCTACAATTGATATTATTATTATGATTTATGATACTCTGTATGTAGGTTTGGATTATTTTATTATGCAATGCTTTCTCTCTAATGTTTTATATGTCGATGTGATAATCCTATGGTGATCATGTTATTTGAATTCAGTATTATTTTATAATGCAATGGTTTAGTAATTAGTTATGATGCAGTAGTTAAGTATCATGTTATCTTATGATCAATTTGGTTAGAAATGTTAGTTTGTTATTGATATTGTAATTGTTAGAATAGATTAGGTGAGAGGACAGTGTAGCATCACTCGTTCACGAGTGCCCTGCTACACTGCAATTCCTTCTCACGATAGGATGTTTGATTATATATATACATGTGCTACTTGACGTTTATTTGGATGCAGGTTGCAGGAATAAGTCTCGATTCCACCTGCTTCGGCAGGACAGGGCGAGCAATAAATTAACCCAACGGGTAAAAATGTTGAAAAAGGGAGTAGGTTTGGAAGTGTCCCCGTCCCAAGTCCGTCGTCCTGTTGTACGTTATTGTGTCATGACTGAAGTGTTTGTTCTAGTTGATCGTGTAGTTTGATTGTTGAGTATTCATTTTATTTATGGTTCATGTTTATTTAATTAACCTTATTTTATAAGATAATTGATTAAAGTTGTCTAGTTGTTTTGATTTAATTGTGAGTTAGTAGAATGTTAAATTTAAATATATAGTAAATTAAAAAGTGATTTAATTTATTAAAAGAGTAAATAATTATTTTAAATTAATATTGTTGATAATAATTAAATTAAATGAATATTGATAAGGATAATTTAAATATTATTTTTTTATTAATATTAAATTAGAAAATCATGTGGAGATAATATCTTGATTAAATAAATTATTTTAATTAAAATTTTAGATAAGTGTGCTTTTAAAAGCTGGAAAAAGGACCAATAAGAGGGAGGCTTTTTGAGAAAAGAAAGCAGAGAAGCTTTATTGATTTTATTGATTCTTTTATTATTTTTATGAGGGATTATTCACACACAGAAGTTTTTCTTGGGCTCTGTTGTTTTGGATCTGGAAAAGAAAAAAAATAAAAATAAAAAAGAAAGATAGTTTTTGGTTTTTTTTCTGGGTAAAATTATTGTGGTTTTGAAAGAAAAGAGAGATTCAGAAGAACGTTGAAGGCCAAAGATCGAGAAAAGAGCGAAGGCAGGAAGTCGAGAAGAGGATTCAGAAAGGTTCTTCACCAGTGAGAAGGACTCCAGGTTTTCTTCTGTTATTTATTATTATTTTTGTTGTGACTTAAACAATATCTATTGGCTATGTTTTGAAAAATTTATAGAAATAAGTTTTGTGATTTGAAAATTCGTTTGTATGAAACCCTTGTATCTTTTGTTGAAAACATTAGTAAACCTTTTTGAAATTTTATAGTTTCGTAGTGAAATCTTTTGTTTTTAAATAAAATTCATCTTAAATTGAAGGTCAAGATTTCAAGGCAGATCTTTTAGGAGTTTATTGAAAAATCTTTTGAAAATCCTCATAAAAACTTGATGATGGAAACAATTGTTTTGAAGAGAAAATTATTCTTTTTGGTTGGGGTTCATATGTACAGATTATTGTAAGTCTGTTGAGAAATCAAATTATTTGTATAAATTTATTTTTGAATCTCTTGATAAATATATATATATATATATATAACTATAACTTTTTGGTTCTTAAAATTATATATATTTATATATGAATTTCGAATTTAGAATGCTATGTAGAAAATAAATTTCATTTAAGTATATTGTTATATGGTTTTCGTATTCCGAGAAAGTGAAATTTAATATTTATTATTTCTTTTATTTTATATCCGTGTTTATTTATTGTTTAAATTTTCGTGCCTATTGTAGGACGAAAATATGGTATCTTTATATATGAATAAAATAAAAAAAATAATAAAATTAAAAAAAATTATATTAAATTTTTATATATGGGGGGTGGACGGCCGGCCGCGGCTGTACCGTCCACGGGCCCCAAGTGGTGGCTGCTAAGCCACCAGCGTGGTCTACTGACGGTCGAAGGGGCTGCTTATGGTAGGTTGCTACCCCCAACTTAAAACCGTCTTGTGGGCTTTGCCTATATGCGTGCCTTTTGTTTTTATTTAAATTTTTAATTCATTTTTTTTAAAAGGTAAGTGTGGTTTGGTTTATTTTGATTTAATTTTATATTTATATATATATATATTAATATATATATATATTATATATTATTTAATATATATTTATTATATATTATTAATATATATATATTTATTTATTGAGTTTTAATTCAATTTTTTTTATATATATTATTTGAATATGACTTAATTTGAATTGGATTTATAAAATAATTTTGCAATTTAAGTTTTATTTGATTCGAATTTGGTCGATAATATAATTTTGTATAATTAATTAATATATATATATATAATAATTTTCTACATGATATTTAGTAAATTTTATAATATGTTTTTTTTTGTTAAAATGATTTTTATAAAAATGTTTACTTTTAATATATTTTTAATAATTTAAAATATATATGTGTGTGTGTGAAATTAAGATAATTTCTCATGATAGATTTTATAAGTATAAATTTTTATATTTGTTTTAATTGTATATATATAAATGGACCTTATATGTTGAGAGAGTGGATAATTACATATTGTTTTTATATATTACAATGTGATAATGTAATCGAGAGAATTAGAAATAAACGAAGTGTTTTGATTTGAGTTGAATATTCTCAAGTTGTTGATTTATTTACTGGATGAATCTTGTTGTTCATTGTAGACAGTTTTGTGGTGTTGTTTATACATCGGGTACTCTCAAGTTTATTCATCTTATTTAATTTGACATTCTTTAAGTTGGGTTTAGGTCATGTAGAAAACCCTTGAGTTAACTTATTCAATTATAGGAGTCTAAGTTGTGTTTAGAACTTCCAGAGGTAGGGATATTGTTATTTGTGTTCGATCTTGTATTTTGATGGTGTCCATATGTTTTGGCTTCGGTTGTGATATTGATGTATACTTGGATCGTATCGTTTATGAATGTCATACATGTGATTTTGGGCGAGAGGGTTATGCCTCGCGATTGATCCATTGTTGGTTCAGTTTTTCTTTGTGATACAATCTTGTTGAGTTGGATATTCTTGTGTTAGAGTGTCTAGAGAGAGTGGCTCTAGTGGGGGTCGGCGCACAAAGGGGCTGTCAGGGTAACCCACATAGAGTTAGATTAATCAGTGATAACTTAAGTAATAAACCTCGGGTGGGGATTAAACACTAATAAGATAATTGTGAAGCCTCGTCCGCCTGTTAGTGCTATCACAGACTAAAGGGGACTGAGAAGGCCGTGGTTGGCAAGGTCATTACCTTGTCTTCCACGAAGGTTAATGACTTAGCATGGGTAACCCTATGGGCTGGCCAGAGATAGGTTGTCGGAGAACCATAGATGGAAGTGGCACCTTAACTTGGTTGTCTGGAGAATCCATGCAGAGATGGAGGCGACACCTTGTGATAGGTTGTCTAGAGAATCCATGTGAAACCATGTGATGACACTCTACTCTAACATTCTATTTGTGTTGATTTACCAAGTCCTAAGGTGATTTATTGTTTTGTCCTTGGTTATTGTTGGAAGTAGTTTTTGATATTATGTCTAGAAGTTTCATTGATATTTGTGATTATGACTTGTTGTTATGTTCAGAAGTGGTTTTTTGTCGTGCTTTTTGGATTTGTCGTTGTTGAGTTTCTAAGTGGTCTTTGATGTTAATTTGTCTTTCTGGAGTTAGTTTTGTGTTATTGTTAGATGTGCTTGGTCGGGGACCCTTCCTTGTCTACTCTCAACATGGGGGTGGTTGGGTGGAACGTGCTTCGCACCCCGTTGGGTTTCCCTTCCTGTTGCAGATGTATCTTTTATTGCAAGGCTCTTTGGCAGATGTTGATGATCCAGTAGTTCTTTGTACCAGATGTATGTTATACTTCGTATGTAATGTAATCATTGATGTATTGTCTCCCACGTGTGTTGGGATGACCATGTTGTAAATTGTATATGTGGTTATTGGGATGTATGTTCAGACAGTTGTATTTTACTATCATTTGGATGTGATGTTTATTCAAGCCTTGTAATTATTCAAGAACTGTCACTTGTAATAGTTGGTTATGTTATGTTGTATCTTTTGAAATATGTAACACTTTATATCTGTATAATTACATGTTTTGTCATATGTGCATATAGAATTAATATGGTTATTGTTAATGGATATTTTAAATGATGAAATGGGAATGAATAGATTTATGTAATTGTTTAATTATTATTATCTTATTATGGATTGATTATGGGTTAGTGGTAATGTCACCTTGTATACCCCAATGGAACTAGTGTGTAACCCAATACATTGTTAGGTGCCAAGTAAGTTGGTATGTTCTTTAAAAAAATTGTTAGTTGTTATTGGTTCCTTTGGGGGTTATGCAGTGAGTTACGGACAAAACTCAAGAGTAGATTAGGAAAACATACAAAGTTTGATGCCATGTGGGATGGCCCACATATTATTAGAGAATGCAAACAACATAATGCATTCTAGCTCTCAAAGCTGGGTGGTGAGGTGTTACAAATCCTTGTCAATACGATTCACCTCAACTAGTGTTACTGAGAATCAAAAGTTTGCAAATGTATATAGTAGAGTAGAAGTTTTGCTTTCAATAAGTGCTCTTTGCACAATAGTTTTGGTTCTATTTTGTTTTCAATAAGTGTATATTTTGAATGGTTTTATGACTTTGTCTTAAAAAAAGTTATGATAGTTTCTTTCAGTTTTGTTTGCTGGTAAGTTACAAAAGTTTTTGAGTAAAAAAGACAAAAAAATGGACTCCATGCCCAATGGATAAGAAAAGCGTTTGATCTATCATGCTTAGTAGGCAAGCATCCAACATAAATTGCCAGAAATTTCTACCTTTAGCTCATTTTGGTAGACATGGAATTGTTTGTTACATGTAAGGCGAAAGGTACATTCATTTTATGTTGATAGTTAATTGCAAATAAAGGATTTCAAATAAGATTTAGTTTATTATGTAAAATTCACAACATAGAAGATTCATCAAAATTGCATAGTAATGTTGTATTTTATTCATTTTTAAATGGAGGAACATACAAGATTACATAAATATTTTCACTTCATGCTTTGAAGATAAAAGAGTGTTTTAAAAGTCCCACAGAAGTTGTGGGAATGACTAAACTACATTGATAAAACATAGGAACTAAGCCATTCAACTGAAGATAAGAAGAAAGCATATAATGAAACATCATATCCTTCATTTTCTGTTTAATGATGCGTTGATTTTTTATCTTCAGCTTTGTCTTTAGCTTCCCTCCTATCTTCAGTCCTTCATTTCCTAGGTTCGGGTGTACTTGCAGGATGTTAAAGAGATTTCTTAGAGCTCGAGACATAAAGTTTCATCATATGCTATCAACAGTTGAATAACTTAAACCTATGAGCTATCAATCCAATTCAGTCATATCAAATTTAAGAAAAAGAATCAAGATTAGATCATTAAGTCAAAGATGAAATCATCATCAAAAAGAACATTGAGTTCCACTATTTTTATCTAACATGTTTGTTGACTGTGTAGGTATAGGTTCCTCTCACTTCATGATTCATCTCTTTTAACATTTTAGTATGTGGAGGAAAATGGGCTCCCGCAAGGGTCAAGCCCAACATACTAAAGGTACCGTAGAAATGCAAAAGTATCATTATGCATTCAATCGAGTTCATTCATCAAGTAAACCAGGTTTTGCATTCACCCACTCATTTAATCAAGTTCACTTTAGCCCATTCATTTGATAAATTAAACTCATTAAGTTCATTCATAAGGTTGTTCATTTAAAATTAAGTAAACTTTATCATCAACCTTTTAATCAAATAAATAAAACATTCATTTAATTGCATTTTTCATCCTTTTCTGATTTAAATAAATCAAGTATTTAAATCAAATAAGTCAAATCATCATTAGGCTAATCTAATCTTGATTAAATTAACCTAATCATCCACTTGCACAAATAAATCAATTTATTGATTTATTAAAATCCCTATTTTCTTTCAACATGGCATCTTGGAAAAATATTCCCCACTCATGCGCTTTCAGAATTTTAAATTTTGACATGTTCCCCACTTAGAATTTTAAATTTTGACATATCCTCCACCCATGCATTTTCAGAATTTTAAATTCTGACATGTTCCCCACTTAGAATTTAAAATTCTGACATATCCTCCACCCATGCATTTTTAGAATTTTAAATTCTGACATGTCCCCCACTCAGAATTTTAAATTCTGACATATCCTCCACCCATGCATTTTTAGAAATTTAAATTCTGACATGTTTCCCACTCAGAATTTAAAATTATGAAAGTCTTACATGTCCCCCCACTCAACAATTTTAAATGCTTGGCACATTGACCAAAATGTGCTCACTCCTCAACCAATAAGAGGTTGACAAGTGGCCTCATTTCATTGGCCAATCTCTCATCAAGAAAATCTATAAATGGAAGCTTAATCCTCCATAATTGTAGCTACAACTTTAATGCAAGGTTACTCTCTTGATTTGAGAAATAATCTTTCTCTTCATCACATTTGGGCATTTGCGTCATTTTAAGCTTTGAACAAGGATTGGGAAAGGGCTATTTTCTACAATATCACCAATCCAACATGGAATAGGTATAGATTATGTTGTTTTCTTTCATGTTTTAGTTTATTAAAGCATGATCTATTATTTCATGGAAGAATTTTGTTTGATTTGTAAATCACTAACCCATGTTGGAAGTTTAGTGTGTGCAGATTTTAATAGGTACTTCATTTGGCGCTAGAAGGATCTAAGACTTTATTCATATTGTGTTATGTCTTTTGAGTTTGGAAAACAACGAAAGCAAAGAAGGAAGAAATAGCAAAAAAGGTACAACGAGCAACAAAGTCACAAGGCTAACGAAGGAAAATGAAGGAGAA